>CM035173.1:87437354-87442354 GCA_020205615.1 Panax quinquefolius
GAAGAAGGGTATTGCTCAAACCCTAGTTTTCTATCTCTATAGAAAAGGGCGTACTCTCCAACAAATTGGAATTATTATTATGTTGTAAAAAAGTCAACAACCCCCTTCACCCATAATAAGACTCCTCTTATTTATAGATGTGGGCAACCCACCTTAACAATTAAGGAATTGGGTTTTATTTAATTAATTAAATTCTTTTAATTAATTAAGCTCCCTAATCTTATTAGGATAATTAATTAAACTCCTTTAACTAATTTTCCTTCCTAATCCAATTAGGAATAAATGAGAGTACTTATATTAAATTAATTCCTAAACTCTTTTAGAAATTAAAATAATAATAATTGTAATAATATTAATAAGACTCCTCTTATTAATTTATATTTAATATTTCTAAAATATTAAATAATAATATTAAGCTATTTAATTTATTCTATCACCATAGATTAAATTAAATATACTTAACATATTATTACGATTATGCCATTAACTTCTTAAATAATTATTCTTCCTTTTATGGTGTGACCTTTAGGTTCTCCATATTAAACCTATTGTGAATAAATCAATTAGAATAATTCTAATCTTATTTAAATAAATAAATTAAACAATTAATTTATTTAAATAAATAATATTTATTCTACAATAGTGATAAGCCTCTCCCAATGATCAACGACTTTCCGTATAATATAGATTTCAACATTAATCATAAAAGAACCTTTCGAGTAAATAGTTACCATAATTCAATCCTTCCACCATACAATGTCCCAATTAAATATAAGATATGGAATTACTCACAAGTCTTATTTTATTTAATTATATGATTTTCGATCCTTAAATGCACAACTCAAATAATGCAAATTAGAAACTCCTTTCTAATTTCATTCTCGCTTTGGCCAAGGACTACTGGGTTGTCATTTATCTAATCACATAGGACATTTCTTCTTTTATTAGAAGTGGTAGATTCTTTATCGATCATACATTATCTCCATGTATAACTTATTATACCCAAGCATACCTTTGATATACCCTAAGGGTCTTAAGGAATAAGTCAAAGTATAACTCATCATACACAAGATACTATAAAACTCCATTAGGTATTCCTTAGCTCCAATGCTCAAAGGAACTTATTCTCTAATAAGCACCTACATACTTGCTTTTAGTGTTCCACACAAATGATCACGAGATCAATCATCCTCATCCAACGAGCAAGCAACGATGTACTAATCTATCCTGATTCACTAATCCCCAATTTAGTAATCCAATGATTGGGAACTATTTTAGTTTTAAGCTTTCTAAGAATTTAGATCTCATTAGAATGATCATCATCATTATTCTAAAAGCATTGCTTAAAACTACGGGTTTATCACATATTATAAAACAAGATCATCAGATAGATAATTAAAGCCTTTAATAAATTAATACTTTTATTAATAAATGAATAAGATTGTTACAAAGTATACGCTTTATCATCAAACATGATCGCTTGTGTGCATACTACTTTCAATCTCCCACTTGCACTAAAGCCAATCGCCATGGTATCTCATACTCTTCTTCTCTAAGTGACGATTATCCCGCCGCTGATAAGCTTTAGTTAATGGATATGTAATGTTGTTCATGAGAGTCCACTATCTTAGTGATTTCATCTTTCAATGATTCTAATAATCAAATGAAAGTGCCACAACACATGTTTAGATCCAAGATGAGACTTAGAACTATTCCTAGTTCTCAGAATGAACTTTTAATCCAAACAATCAACTCATAGCCTTCATTTATAGCTATATACTTTGTCTTTATCACTAAACCAAAGAACTCTTTCATTGCTTCGAACCTTTCCAATTCACTCGCACCACCGCTCAAGGTAACACTTTACCTTAAAGTGGATTTTCTCATCGTCTTGGTCTCGTCTCGAAAAACTTGAGTCTGTTAAGCCCTCTAGTTTTAATTTAGACCCACCATGAATATGATCACATCCTTAGTGCCTTGCTAAGCACTTTAAGATGTTTTTCACCGACTCATAGTGAACTTCTCCATAATATGACCGATCAACATCAGTCTCGTATATTTCATCAGATACATGATAGTCACTCATGCGATCTCTCTTTTCGTGAGTCTGTGGGGACTATTAAGAGAGATACACCCATAGCTCATCAACATGAGACATCTCTTGAGTTTGCCATGCTAAACGACTTTAGCATCAAATGAATATACGCTCGGGTTAAGTCGAGCATCCTCTTAAATCTATCTATATAGATTTATATCCCCAATTAAGATACTCTTCCCAAATCATTCATGGAGGAATGTTTAGACAACTTTATCTTTACCGATCAGAGCATTGGTATGTCATTCCTCATCCGTAGTATATCAACATATAATACTAGAAATGTCACGATGCCCCAATCGACCCTTTTGTACACACTAGGTTCATTCTTATTTTTGATAAAATCAAACTCTTTGATTGCCTCATCAAAACGAATGTTCCATATTTGATCATTGCTTCAATCCATTTCTCCGAGTGTGTCTACAACACTTACCTCATCATCATCGATCATCATCTTCTATGATGTGTATCCATCATCATCATCTATGATGAATCCATACCTCCTAGGTATCTTCAGTACTATTCCGCATTTACGATTCTTTGCCAGGTACAATAGGTCTATCTATAGTGTTCCTCTTATTCGACTTATAAGTGTTTTGTGGTTCTTGAACTCTTCAAGATCTATTATCCTCCCACTAGCCCCTTTTCAATGATAAACACCTTTATCTTAGTAGGCAACGTGTTTTCAAATAAACACCTTTTGCTAAGTAGATTATAGAACATATACCCTAAACTTACTTTAGATGTCCCACAAATCAGACATGTCAAATCTTGTCCCAAGCTTATCCTTTGAAACCTTTTCACATAAGTCGACAACCCTTTATCTTAACATACTTAAGATTAGAATCCTCCCCGTCCATAACTTTTATGGAGTCTTAAATGGATTTTGAGGTTACCTTTTTCGTAGATATGCAGCCATTTCTAGACATTATCCTGTATGATACCGAAATGTCAGAAAATCATTATGGACCGCACTATGTCCAACAAGGTACGATTTTTCCTTTCAGATACATCAATCAATTATTACAGATCGAGATGTGTCCATTATGAGAAAACCATTTGAGATGATCTAGAAACTTATCAGACAAGTATTTATTCCTCGATCTAATCAAAGAATCTTAATACTTTGCCAATTTGTTTCACTTCAATTCTTTTGAACCTTTCAAATAATTCACACTTGTATTTCAAAGAAATACACACATTCAACTCTTTTCAAATGATCATCTCCTTTTCTTATACTAGTTTGTTCAATTTGCAAAATATATTTTTCACGTAAGTCAAGTATACAAAATTTATTAAGTAATATTCCAGCTTCTATACAAAACATTATTATTATAAATAGAACAACAATTGTTCTTAATTATAATACCAAAGATTTCATCATCCAACAATAAAATGGAAATAATATTTTAACAAGAACTCGAATACAATAACAACTTATCGACTTAATAGATTTGCCCGTAGGCATTGCTAAACTATAAGTTTCTATATAATGCTAATGCAAAGCAACCTTTGCTTCATTTTCCCACATATATGATTACTTATATTTGTTTAGCTTTCTACTTCGCTTGGTCCCTTCATAAATCTATATTTATGATAACCAAAGTCAGATCCAATACCCAAGTAGAACCTCGACTTAAAGAAAAAATTATTTTAAATCATGAACAAAATCAGATTTGTAACCAAACTTCACTAAGCTTCTTTTTGTTAGCCTCTCGCAAGATGCTTCTCGCAGCTTTTTTTCCAAGGTCCAAAGCTTATTGCAAAGGGAAGCAAACCCTTTGCTATCCGTGACGCTTTTGTTCTTATTATCCTTTGTTTATGCCTTTCTATTTACCTTCTTTTGAATCGCTTCTTCTTTTCGTAAGATCCTTTGGCCCCTACCAAGAAGACTTGGTCTTTCTTGGTTGAAAGTGACTCTCAACATTTTTCAACATGTTAAGCAAATCAACGAGGTCGATATCTAGCTTGTTCATATGAAAAATTCACAACAATTGTGAAAGGAGTCCGGAGTGAGTGCAAGATCAAATCTCGCTCAACTCTCCATCCATGACAAAACCAAATTGTCCTAATTGATCAATCAAATTGATTATGTTAAGAACTTTTTTCCTGCATTATAGTGTGTCATCGGGCCATTCTAGATCTAAGAGCTCCTTAGATATCTCGATATCTATCACCCCATTTTCCTCACCATCAACTACTTGATGTGCAGAATATAGAGAGAGCATCCATAGTTTCATGTCGACGCCAAGCTCATTACTCATGGATGCGAGCATGATGCATCGAGCCAATCAGGCATCATCTTGCCACTTTCTAAAAGTAGCAATCTCTTCCTCAGAGGCATTGTTCGCAACTATCAGGCAGGATAGGCGATTATGACATAAGATAGCTTTTCAAATGCATGAGAACTATTCTCAAATTCCTTAACCAATCCGCTTAATTCTGGCCCAAGTAATTTAGCATCTAATATGCTTCGCAAAGATAGTAATTTTAGACATTGTAAAATTTCGTAAATGAATTTGTAATTAACAACATTTTAACATACATTCTTTTATTAATTACCAAAATAAATTAGGTCTTGTTTTAAATTGGTATCTCCCACTATTTTCTTCAAACTATATTACCTCACTTATATAGTTCTAAGAAAATCTAATTAAAGATTTGCTAGTGAGAATAAGGATCCCATTTCAAATGTATATAAAGCCTTGTGTAAGTGACACAACAAACTATATATAAATAAATAGGTAGACAACTTTTTGTCAATTACATCAACTATGCAACTCCTTTTTTTTTGCCTCTTAGATTATTTTGATCAAGTGGTGGCACATCCGAATCAAAATTATCCAAGTTAAGTCCAACCTAGCACTCCATATATTCAAAAAAGAAAAATATCATCCTTGTGGTG
>CM035173.1:87447354-87497354 GCA_020205615.1 Panax quinquefolius
ACATGGTTCGACGATCTAAGTATGTATGAGGGTAGCGTCTCGAATCGAATTGGGTAACCCATGACCCGATCCTCGAGCTTGATTGATCGCGATGTTGAATACGTTATCCATTTCTCCATCTTCATTCTCTTTGCTTGTCGTCTCCCTCTCTTATTTTTACCCGCTGATCGCCTTCCTCAGACGCTGCTTCTTGGCTCTTGCCCTTTTGCGCAGATTCTTCTCTCAACTTGCTCTTCAACTCTGAAATCTCTACTCTCATTTGGTCGTTCTCTTCTTCAGTGTGAACCAACTTCTCTTCAACATTGTGCAGTCGTTCTTCTCGATCCTGGATCTCATCGTCCTTCTGTGCCATCGAGATCTGTTGTTCAGCTACTATCTCTTTTAACTCCTCGACTATATCTCGAAGTTCCACATTGCGGTCATGCACCTCATCGTACATACGACCAACTATCGAGTTAAGTGAAATCCTTTCCTCTTCGTCCTCTTCATCCGTCTCGTGGCGCTCCACGGATCTTCCTCATCATCTCTCTCTCTATCATCATCATCCTCATCATGTACTCTCTCTCTCTCAACATAACCATCGTGACCAACGGAACTGCTTTCCGTGGCGAAGTAATTGTTCCCAAACTACCCTAATATCTCTCGAGACTCCTCCTCCCTAGCTTGACCGGATCCTCCTATATTAGACATCCCACAACCAAAGTTTAAGTTTTAATTACTAATCATTACTACTTGACGCTCACGAGCACATAAGTTGTAAACACATAAGCACATAAGTATTTTATTACTTCTTCTTTAAAACACAATAAGAGTTTATCATCACTATCTTTTCGAAGGTTACTTCCTAAGGCTTTTCCCCCACCTAAGGTTCATAACCTAAGGCTTTGATACCAACTTGTGACACCCCCAAACCCAGGTACTTCATTCCCACAGGATTTGGTGTTCACTTAATCAAATATTCATATCTAACTCACCCAATCACAATAAAATCGGATAAATAAAACCTTTCCCATTAAAGGATTACATAATAAAATCTCCCAAAGTTGTCTAACCTTTAAATACAATCATTCAAATGCGAAATAAAATTATTACATAACATCATTATTAAGAAGTCTAAGATCATCACAATAAATAAAAAGTACAAATCAAAGATCACTTGTACAATTTTCCCTTTCCTTTGCTAGTTGAAGGTTCATCTACCTTCTCCACTTTAGTCAAATGAGTTTATAAATATGCAAGAGTGAGCAAAACAATTGCTCACTTGGATAAAATAATGAATCATCAATGAAGAATAACAATAATAACCGCCAATGAGTAGGCTCATCAAAACTAGATAGTACTTTCTAACAATGATAATCGAGAACTCAAATCCAAAATATGGAATAAACATAACCGAGGGTCATAAGACCATGAACTATGTCCACAGTTGCGAGTAATCTTTCAACTCCAACTTTAACAGTTATAAGACTATAAGGACTCCTCATACTTAGGGGAATCAGCCCTTCGTACCATGTATTGTGCACAAACATTTAACGCTACGCTGTAAGTTATCCCCAATAATAGGGGTTGTTCATCTCAAGATTTAGAGTACAAGTCCGCACCAAAGAGAGTTTGGTTTGGATAAGCTTTCAAGGGTAATTTGAAGTTCAATGATCATCAACTAGAGGACTAGTTGAATTAATACTAATAACATCATATTATAGAATACTCGTAATTGAATAGTCATGGTAAATTAAAATCATGCTTTAGGAATAATCTAATAGCATACAACTTGAATAACTATAACACACCTTGCTTGAACAATATTAAGCCAAGGTTATTTAGAATTGAATACTAAGCATGCATATGGCAATATGAACGATAAAAAATATTCAAATATATTCGGGCATGCTAAAACAACAAGTTAAATACAAGAATAACTTGTTCAATATCAAAAACAAAGTTTAGAAACCTTGCATTATTATATTGGAAACAATAATTGATTCAACAATAAAATAGATTAGAGAACTTGCATTATTTATAAGGTAATCGAATTGGAAACCATAATTAGTTCAACAAGATAAAGGATTAGAAAACTTGCCTTGCTCGTGGGCTAAACCGAACAATTCAAACCACAATATCCTATAAACATATGTCATCATGACATAATTAGTCATTACCACCTTTACAAACATAACTAAGTACGCTCATCATGTAAAAAATTGGATTTTTAATCACATAATCAAGTTATAACACAAGTTAATCGTTAATAACATACTTATTCATAGTATAAAAATACTAAAATCAACATTTTACACTCCTACTATCATCACATAACAATTCCTTAAAATTTTGAGTACAAAAAGTACACCGTCGTACCATTCGCTAACTCATTATGCGCTACATATATGTATATGTTATATGCATCATGACATGTATGCTGATATTACGAGTCACTGAATAATAAAATAAGCAGCATGCGGCAGCATAATGGTAATGAAAAAAAAATGAAAAATGAATCATTGGCATACAGCCACTACTAAACTACGCTTTCAATCGACAAATTTCAAAGAATAAATATAAGAAAAAAAGCCATTTTGGCCTACAAGCTCGCTTTCTAATAAATTAATTCACATGTAATTCATATAAAGACTTCATGTAAACATAATTCAAGAACTCCTAACATGATTCTACCCATACAACAACATAAACAACAAATTTAAAACATCCAATTTCACTATTTTTGATAAAAACTCACTTTTTGATGTTTTTAATGAAAATCAACACTGTAATTTTTTTTTTCAACCAAAACAGTTAATTCAAAGCATCTTTATCAATATTTATACATACTCTATCAATTTAAATAGCCAATTTATCAACTACACAACTAATTAGCCCTCAATTCCTCCTTTAAATTAACCCATATTCATTCACATAAACTCTCTAAAATATTTTTTCTTCAAAACCACATTCATAACATCAATTCATTGACTATAAGCATATATAACCTATAAAAATAGTTTTACAATCACTAGTTGATCATATAAATACACATACAATCAACAATTTATCCTATCACAAGAATTTTACAGAGAAATAGGAGAAGAGAAAACTAAAACTTTTAAAACTTAAAAAAAAAAAAGAAGAAGACCTTTGCTTGAGAAGATGATGATAGTATCCTTTTGATTATCAAGCTTTTTCTCCAATTCCTTTTTCAAATTCTCTAGCCTTTCTTCCTTTCTTTCTTTTCTCTCTCTTTTTCTTCTTCTTCTTCTTTCTTCTTCCTCCTTCTTTTTTTTTTCTTCTAACTAACTAGCGTATAACAAAATAAAATAACGTATATAATATATAATATATACTAATTATATAACATAAATATTAATATAACTGATATCGCTTATAATAGATTTGAAAATCAAAAGCCATAAGGCTTGTTTGGTTAACTAACTAAAAAAAAATCATTAACCCTTACACACCTTGTTTGGTAAAAACACAATTAGATTAAAGACTTAATAGGCATTAGGCCTTGTTTGGCAAAAACCGAATTAAAACTCCTTTAAGTTATTTTAATAACTACTTTATAAAAGGTTATTTGTCACACTTTATAACCATTTATTAAATCACTAATTATCACATAAATCAATACCACAAAATTATAATTTTCTATATAATTATAACTTTATTTAATCAACTAACACATCTTTTTAATTACAAATTCAAATAAAAGAATAATAATTCAATTAATCAAACTCTCTAACTTAATAATTAAATTAAATTAGCATAAAATAATTAATTTCCTTAATTATTTATTTAACAAATAGTTAACCAAATTGAATCAAATTTGAACAATTATTTATTTAACAATAAACACATCCATTAAATACTTAAATATTTCAATAATATATTTAATATAACAATTAAAAATTCGATCGCTGCCACCAAAGATAATTATTATCGTGTTGTTGGTCGTTACCTTTTGGTTGAGTCGACTTATAATCGCGCTTCTAATAATAAAGCCCTATTCACAACATCCTAATATAAACAAAGTTTTTGAGAAATGAGGTATTAACGTATTTTGGGTTTCAAACCTCACAGAAACATTTGCGGCATTCGCTCGTCATTATCAACCAAATGGGAAGCAAACCAGGATAACTCTGCAAACTTAGCCTCGTACTGCGATATGGTCATATTGTTTTGATCTAGCTTGATGAATTCTACCTCATTCATGTGACGAATACTTTTAGGAAAGTACTTGTCGTTGAACAATTCTAGAACTTCTCCCAAGACATCTTTAGTGTGGCAGGTTGAGTACGCTTTACAGATTCCCACCAATAATCTGCCTCTCTTCACAACATGAAGATGGCAAAGGAAACCTTTTGCTCCTCGGAGCATCCCAAGACATCAAATATCTTGGTGATCTGCTTAATCCATGTCTCTACCTTAAGTGGTTCTGGCTTTCCCAAAAACTCTGGCGGTCCCAGCTCCTTGAACTGTTTAGCGGTGACCATCCGTGAGTTGCCAGTATTTCCACATGTATTTTGAACAGGAGTCTCTCTCGCTTGGTGTTGCATGAATTCTAAAAAGCTCCTAAACGTACCATCATTCGTCATTTGGTCGGTGTTGTTATTTACCTAAGGATTATTCCCTTCCTGATGCACATTATCCTGGTTATTGATCAGTGGTGACTTAATGGTCTCATGTGTTTCATTGCTTATCTCAACATTTTTAGATGCCATTTTCAAATACTGCCACAAAAAAGGGTTAATTGACATGCCACATATTATCCCTATATTCTGACCGACCAATTAAATAACAAATAAGCTTAGGTAGGTCATACTAGCAAAGGATTTACCCGTCTCTCCCCTCCTAGTTCTAGCCTCACATCTCAGCCATGGATTATATCCCTAAGCTTTGATACCAACTGTGACACCCCCAAAATAGGTATACATCACCCACTCTGAGTAGCCAAATACATGGTATTGAAAATAAATACAAACTTAATTATACAACTGTCGTGTAACATAAGCTGAGAGTTTTAACACGAATATTGTCTCCTAGACAATATCCAAACTCAAATGAAGTCCTCATTACAAATTATTATTTCACTATTTCATAGAATAGTGAGGACTACTAAAGCCACCATCTCGGATCATCACTCCATTCTCCGACTAGTCCCAAATTTATATTCTCATTTCCTCAAGAGAACAATGAAAAAGAAAAGGGTGAGCTTAACTAGCCCAAAGAAAGAATATTATGACTAAGATAATGCGTAATAAATTATCGTTAGCCTTCAACAACAATGTTAAATTGATAGAATACAATAACAACAAGTTTTAGATCAACAACTCTGCAATGAATAAATAATCCATTAAAGAGTCAAGTAGAGCATGATATCTACTATCTTCTATGATTTAAAAGTTTATCATCAATTTTATCGCTGAGACTCAGCTTAATAAATAATCCACATCATTAAATTATCCATGCACTACGGGCCAAGAATATTCATTATTATCACATCCACGAATTATCCATGCACTATGGGCCAATGATATTCGTGTTATCACCAATGGTCATGATCATGCCAAACAATAATTCATCTTTGCACCCTTGGCCGAAGAGAACCCATGGTTATGATCATACCAACAATTGTCCATCAATGCACTACAGGCCAATGAGGACTTTTACCACATCATTTATAACATTACAGGTCATGATTATACCGAATAATCCCTTGTCATAATTATACCAATCAACAGTTCATCTATACACTACGGGCCAAAGATGACTTTTATCACAATATAAGCATGAGAATGATGACAATGATATAAGAATTCAATCAAACGAAATCAAGGAAAAATATTAAAGATTTTTAAATTATCCAGAGTTTAAAAATGTCCAAATTGTCAACATGATAATTGCTTTGTGTAGTAAAATTCAAGAATAATATTCACATATCAAAAATAATTTGGACAGAAAATAAATCAATTTTCTGTGTGAATAGTACCCCGTGAATAGTACTTCATGAACAGTACCCCATGAATAGTACTTTATAAATAGTGTCGTACGTATGAATAGTACCCATGAATAGTACTCCGACATGAAAAGCTTAAAATTTAACAAGAATGTTCAGAAAAATATTCTTCTGAAACGATACTAGATGAAGCATAAATTTCAAGGATATTCTACTAATTTCAAGGAGTATAGAAGCAATGCTTAACAAAATGAGTGTAGAATTCGGAACCTAAAATGAAATAATATTACTTACATACTACAGAGTATGGAAGAAAATATTATTTCTTACGAATATTGAACAAAAATAATATCCCTTACGACTGTTGAACGAAAATAATATTTCTTACGAATATTGAACGAAGATAATATTCCTTACGAATATTGAACGAAAATAATATTCCTTACTGTGACACCCCCAAAATAGGTATACATCACCCCTCTTGAGTTGCCAAATACATAGTACAAAAAAATACAAATAAAACTTAATTATACAACCGTCGTGGTAAAATAAATACAAAAACATATGCTATGAGTTTTAATACAAATATTGTCATCTAGATAATATCCACACTCAATGGAGTCCTCATTACATTTATTGTCACACTATTTAACATTAATAGTGAGGACTACTAATGCTATCATCCTGGATCATCACTCCGCTCCCCGACTCGTCTCGTCTCAAATTTATATTCTCATTTCAAAGAGAATAAAGGAAAGAAAGGGTGAGCTCAACTAGCCCAAGAAAAAAATATTATGACTAAGATAATGCGTAATAAATTATCATTAGTCTTTAACAATGTTAAACCGATAAAATACAATAGACATCAAGTTTAATCGGTAATGAAACAAGAAATCCATTAGAAGAATCAAGTAGAGAATAAAATCTACTATCTTCTATGGTTTAAAATGTTTTCATTAATTTTTATCGCTGAGACTCAGCTTAATAAATAAAACACATCATCTAATCATCCCTGTACTACGGGCCAAGGATATTCATTAAATCATCAATGGTCATGACTATACCGAACAATCCCTGGTCATAATCATACCAAAAACTGTCCATCAATGCATTACAGGCCACTGAGGACTTTTACCATATCATTTATAACATTACAGGTTATGATTATACCGAATGATCCCTGGTCATAATCATACTAAGTCCATCTATGCACGTAAGATAAAGATGACTTTCATTACAATATAAGCATGAGGATGATGACAATGACATAATAATTCAATAAAACAAGTTCAAGAATTAATTTATCCAAGAACCAACAACGTCCAAATTGTCAACATGATACTGCTTTGTGGAGAAAAATTCAAGAATGCTCAGAAGAATATTTTCATGAAAAGATATCGGATGAAGCGCAAATATCCGTGATATTCTACTAATTTCATGGAGTATAGAAGCTAAAACTTTAACCAATCGAGTATAATAAAATATATGAAACCTGCAAATGGATTTTCGCTCGCCATGCAGTAATCCACGATATCTGATCATTTCCACAATTTAATAAGGAATGAATACAAAGGATCATTCACCATGCATGTGGTAATCTACATGTATGCATTTATTCCAATGTAATAATAAAGAATGGAATAATGTAAGATTCACCATGCGTGCGATGAGATCGCATGCATGTGTTATTCCCAATGTATAATAAAGAATGGAACCAAATGCGTAAACATACAGCATGTGATATTCTCGACGTAATAATAAATAATGGAACCGGTCATATATAAACGCATGTATGTGATATTCCGATAATAATAAAGAATAATAAACTAGGTCAAAGTAAAATTAATACCGACAAGATATTCCAACAAAATAATAAAGAATGGAATAACAACATTCTTTCACCATGTATGCGGTATTCGCATAGGCAAGTGTTTTTCCAAAGAGAATAATAAAGAATGGAATAACAATGTAATTTCACCATGTATACTCGGTGATACGACATGCATATGTGATTATTTCAATGTAATAATAAGGAATGGAATAACAATAGCTCTCTTCATGAATACGAAAGAAATTATACCCTTACCTTAGAAAGAAACTGGATATTGGAAAAGTGAGGTGCTAGACTTCTCTTCTTCTTTCTCTCTATAATTTCTCTCTAGAGTTTCAAATGAATTAGTAAGAAATAATGAAGGAATGAGCTTCTATTTATAGAAGAACTGAAAGTGGCTCTTGGTCTTAATGAAGGGTCAAAATGACTCCTGGTAATATTGAAGAGACAACTACTATTTGCGAAGGGGCAATTAACTCTTGGAACACTAAAGAGACAAGTAACTCTTGAAAAACTGAAGGGACAAATAACTCTTGAAAAACTGAAGGAACAAATAACTCTTGGAAAACTGAAAGGACAAGTTACTATTAAAACTTTAAACCAACGATCCATATTGATTTACTATTATAATTTCAACCAATAGTCTGAAAAATTAGCACATCTCCTCATGGAATAATATTGTACCCAAAAATGATTTGGACCAAAAGAAATATATTTTTGAATTGAATAGATTAATACCAAGTGAATAGTACTTGAGAATAATAACCACAATGAATAGTAACTCGTAAATAGTAACTCGTAAATAGTAACTCGTAAATAGTATTCCGACACAAAAGGTGCCCCGAATACCCGATTGAACAATATAACCTCCAGACATCAATTTTTTTATCAAAATAAAAGTCAATTTCCACTAACACTAATAATTCCAACACAATGGAACTATCAAATTCATCTTTAATCAACACGAACTTATTCATCATTAATATTATAACTCATAATATTTAACAACCAGGTCATTCCCTAGGAAAGAGGGGCTTTCCGATAAAGGATTTCTCCTTATTGCACGCAATTAGATGACCAAACCTCTCCTTGACAGGAACTTCTAGACATTGTAAATATTGCAATTTAATAATATGAATAACTTTGTCATCTCAATTATTGATTTAATAATATATAAAATATTATGCAGATGATACTATGATAATAATTGAATCAATAATATGAGAGATATGATGGAGCAATTACTGTAGCAATAATTAAGTCTAACTGAGTGACTTCTTACGTAAGAATCAATAATCAATAATACCGCAGCTTACTATGCAACCACGCCAGACATCGTTTACTTTTACTACCGGTAGTTCAACAATTTTAACGATAACAATTTCGTACCGTTATTTTTATAAAATGATAATTTCATCATTTTCTTCTACGACAATACTTCCGTGTGGGGTCCACCAATGATTGTGCCGTCGTACGGATATTCCCCGACAAAAAGAATATTTCCCGACCAAACGAATATTTTATAACAACTTGCATACTTTGTAAAATTTATAAATATTACCCACAACTATAACATTATATTAAATCCACAACATAATATTCAAAAAAAATTATTTCGAGAAATTTAAATCTTTATTTATAAAATTTGGGGTCTCACACTTACGAATATTGAACGAAAATAAAATTCCTTACGAATAAGAAAAATAATATCGTAAGCGAATATGAAATAAATAATACCCCTTACCTTGAAAAGAGAGCAATTCTAACTGGTATAGCAGAGATATTCTTGAAGAAAACTTATACTATTTTTTACACTCAAAGCTTCCTTAAACTCAAAAGAAATACGCTCAATATTATAGAAGAAGAATTCTCTGATTCTGGTGTGATTTTCATTTCTAAACGGAGCATCCTATTTATAGGAGAATGGCTGGGCACTATTTGGATGCACAGTAAAGGAAAAGTTCAGGGGTGCGCACCGGCGAATTCACGTGAAAATGGGTGAGTGGGGGTCCAAATAACAAGCCAAATTTACAACAAATACTTCATAAAAATCCCCTCTATTAAATACTTCACAAAGCATATTTTTAAACAACAATTATTCATCAATAATATAACTTGCAATATTAACAACCAGATCATTCTCCTTATTGGCGCTCAATTAGGTGACCAAACCCCTTTCCTCGATAATACATTTTAGACATCGTCAATAATGCAAATAATAATATGAATAACTTTGTCGTTTCAATTATTCATTTAATAATATAAAATATTATGACAATAATTGAATCAATAACGTGAGATACTATGCTACAATTACTGTAGCAATAATTGAGTATAACTGAGTGACTTCTCACGTAAGCATCAATAATTAATACCGTGCTGCTACTATGCAACCACGTGTATTCTTCATACTTTTACTAATTATTTTAATAGTTAACGGTAAAACTTTTGCCGTTATTTTTATAAAAAGATTATTTCGCGTTTTTCACTCCGACGATAATTTTAGTTTAATAGGGTCCACCAATGATTGTGCCGTCGTACAAATATTCCCTGATAAAACTAATATTCTTCAACTAATCGAATATTTTATAACAACTTGCTTACTTTGCAAAATTTATAAATATCACTCATAACTATAACATTATACCAAATCCACACCATAATATTAAAAAAGTTATTCCGAGAAAATTAAATCTTTATTCATAAAAGTTGGGGTCTTACATCCACGACATCATAATTATCGGTGTATGAAACTACGTAAATTGGTTAACGGTCTACATTATCGGTCAGTTTTCTCAACTCAACTGATTACTTGTGATGAATCCATACCGAATACCCATCCACAAACTCACATGAAAGTAAGTCAAAATTAATTTTATCGGCTTTCTTCCAGATCATGTTTTTACACTTAAAACACAGGCGTCTCATCTTTCCGTTCGGATCATCAGTATGTTTTATTTCTTTGTTCAAGAAATTCCACACCCCATCATGGTACGAATCAACTAATCCCCTCCTATCAACCCATATCCTAAAGTACATCCAACTCCGGTCGGCTGACATCTTTAATTGAACAAAATACATAATTATAACAATAATATTCATGTATGTTACATGAATTCTATTCGACTGTATGTCCACTCTACAGGGGTTAAGATTCTATCCCGTTCCTAAATACATCTCCTCACTAGTGCCAATCTTGAGCACGTTTCTTCTATTTTAAGAAAATTTCAGCAACACCTCTCTATGGTCTCCAAGTATACGAAATAGACCAAGACAACTTAGTCTAAGTATGCACTCGGAGAATATGTAGAGACACCAGCTGAAAAATCCTTAAAACAGAAAAAATGTACCCTCTATGGTCTCCAAGTATACGAAATAGACCAAGACAACTTAGTCTAAGTATGCACTCAGAGAATATGTAGAGACACCAAATTTGAAAATCCTTAAAAGCAGAAAAAAATGTACCATGAATGAATTAACCGGCTACCAGTGAGAGACATAACATCCAGTGACAATCCTAGACTAGGAACTATTCGACATGAATGTCCAAATGAGTGAATGTCAAATGGGTTTCTAAGCTCCAACTTATACTACATGTACATGTATATATTGAGTTAATTGAAGATTATGACAAACTAAGGAAATGCTACTTATTTTATTTTACCAATGGAAAACTAAATAAATGTTACTTAGTTTATAAGAATTATTATTAGAATATGGGGACCGACATTCAGTCCTACTTGTCAAATTAGTTTCTAAGTTCCAAAGTATAGTACATATATGTATATATTTGAATATTGGGACATGCATTCAGTCCTACTTGTCAAACGGGTTTACAATTCCAAAGTATAATATATATATATATATATATATATATATATATATATATATATATATACATATAGTACTTATTTTATTTTATTTTAATTATGAAAAACTAAGTAAATGCTAGTTAGTTTATTTCAATTATTTTCATAAATTAGTTAGTTAAAATTTATTTTATTTTATTTTATAAATATATTACTTAATTAAATATATTTTATTTTATTATTTAAATATAGGTATTACTTATTCAATTTCTTTTAATTGAAGAAAACTAATCAAATGTTATTTAGTTTATTATTTTATTTTGTTAGCTATAATTTATTTTATTTTATGTTATTTTATTATATTATATTTTATTAGGGATATTTTTTTTTATTATTTATTATATTAAATTGTATGATTTTTTACTTTTTTTAGTCAATTTAATTTTATTTAATTTATGAAAATTATTTTATTTATTATCTAATTATTTTATTTTTTATCTCATTAAATTAAATTTATTTTATTTTATTTTATTAAGTTTATTGTATTTTATTTTTGGTTTTATTATATTTTATTTTGTATTATATTATATTATGTAATTTTTAAAATTTATTTTATTTTATAAAATTAAATTTATTTATTTATTGAATTGAATTGAATTTATTTTAATCTAGTTTATTATTAATTTTATTTCATTTTTATTAGATATGATTTAAGTTATTTCATGTAGTTTTATTTTCTTTTTTAAAATTTATTTTGTATTACATTATTGTATATTATTAAATTTATTTTTATTACATTATTTTATTTTAATTATTTTATATCAATTAATTTATTTTAGTAGTAAGAAACTAAGTAAATGTTACTTAGTTTATTTTAATATTGGGAAACTAATTAAATCATACATATATACATGCAGGGCCCATAGAGTTTGCAATTGAATAATTCTAACAAAAAATCTGTCGGAAATTCCGTCAAAAATAACAAATATACTAAACACATAAATAACCCACATATTTTGCAATTGAAGCATCAACATGATAATATTGCAACTAGAATATTCCCAATTTCAGAATGATATCAAAAGCAAATTGCACATTTCAACAATTCAGGGCATGCATATTATCCTAATTTCAGTTATGTAATCCTAATTTTAAACCCTAATTAAGAAATCTATAACCAATTTTTGCCCTATTTCATACCAATTTCAAACCTATTTCACATCAATTTTAGACCAATTTAACCAATTTCATACCAATTTGAGAGCAATCATTAAAGTACAAGAGAATAATATCAACTACCAAATTTAGACACAACTTTTATGAATAAAGATTTAATTTCTCTAATTATTATTTTGAATAATAAGGTGTTGATTTGATATAATGCTTTAGTTATGGGTGAAATGTGCAAATTTTGCAAAAAAGCAAGTTGTCATAAAATATTCGTTTGGTGTTTGGTGGGAATATTCTTTTTATCGGGGAATATCCGTATGATGGCGCAATCATTGGACCCACATAACGGAATAACTGTATCGATATAGAAAGCGCCAGAAATAACCTTTTTATAAAAATAACGGCAAAACTTTTACCGTTAACTGTTGAAATACCCGGTGATAAAAAAAATACGATGTCTGCGTGGTTTGCAAAGAGCACACGACATTATTGCACAATATTTTTGATTATTGATTCTTACGTAAGAAAGTCACTCACTTATTTCATTCAATAATTGCCACAATAATTGTTGCATAGTATATCTCATATTATTGATTCAATTATTGTCACAATATCATCTCGCATAATATTTTATATTATTAAATCAATAATTGACACGACACAATTATTCATATTATTATTATTTAGTTAGCATTATTGGCAATGTCTAGAAAATTCTATCGAGAAAAGGGGTTAGGTTATATAATTGCGCGCCAATAAGGATAAATCCTTATCGAAAAAAGCCCTCTTTCTTGGGAATGATCTGGTTGTTAATATTGTGAGCTTATAATATTAATTATGAATAATTATTATGTGGTGGATATTGGTTCAATTTTGATATAAATGAAGGAATTTTTATGAAATATTTGTTTTGAAAAGTTTGGCATATTATTTTCTCCTTCTAATAAAATATTCATTCAAATATATTATTATAATATTATTATTATAATAATATAATAATATAATAATATATATTATTTATAATATATATATATATATATTATATATATATATATATATATATTTATAATATTGAATAAAAAAAGGAGTGAAGAGTGAGGTATAATTTTTTTTGATTTTTCAATTTCTTTTTTTTTTTTTTTTTTTTTTTTTTTTTATTTTTTTTTTTTTTTTTTTTTTTTTTTTTTTTGGTTCTCCTTCAAAATTTTTGTTTTTTTAATTTCAAAAAAGTGGGCCCTCAAATTGAAAAAAAAAAAAGAGAAAAAGAAAAAAAAAAAAGGAAGAAAGAAGAAAAAGTAAGGCGAAAAGAAAAAAGTTTAGGCAAAGTTATTTTTTTTTTTTTCTCCTCCAAGTTTGCTATATAAAATAGGGGGTAACCCTCCTTCCTAAACACACACCAAAAAATATCGAAAATTCTTATTCTATAGTATTGTGAGTATTTTTTTGAGTATAAGGATACTTTGAGTGTAGTTTTTTGTGCAAGATTTTCTCAGAATAATATCCGATATTCCAGTCAAATCTAGTTTCTACTAAGGTAAAGGATATTATTTTATTTCAATACTCAAGTAAAAAATATTATTTTCTTTCATACTCCATATTATGTAAGTGGATATTATTTCATTTCATATTCCTAAATTTAAACTTACTATGGTAAGTATTGCTTATAATTCTTAAAATGATTAGAAATTCCTTAAGTTTTTAAAGCTTCATCTAATATCATTTCATTTGAATATTGGTCTGAACTTTCTTATTAAATTTTAATCTTTTCATGTTAAGGTACTATTCATACTATTCATTATTATTCATATATTATTATTATTCATACATACTATTATTCATACTATACTATTCATTCACTATTATTATTATTATTCATTTTAATTTTTTTTTTTTTCATCAAATTATTTTTGATACATGAATATCATTCTTGAATTTTACTTCACAAATAGTTATCATGTTGACAATTTGGACATTTTGAACTCTGGATAAATTGAATTATAAATCTCTAATATTTATCCTTTATCTCACTTGATTGAATCTTTATATCATTGTCATCATCATCTCATGCTTATATTGTGGTGAAAGTCATCTTTGGCCCGTAGTGCAAAGATGGACTGTTGATTGGTATGATTATGACCAAAAATTGTGTATTGGTATAATCATAACCTTTAATGTTACTGATAAAAAGGTTTGTGGTGAAAGTCCTCTTTGGCCCGTAGTGTATAGATGGACGGATGTTGTTTGGCATGATCATGACCACTGGTGATACTAACGAATATCCTTGGCTCGTAGTGCATGGATAATTCGTTGATTTGAAATATTTATTGAATGATGTTACAGGGATAAAATATTGATGATGGACTTTTAAATCATAGAAGATAGTAGATATCATGCTCTACTTGACTCTTCTAATGGATTGTTGTTTTTTTTTTAGCTTGTTGATCTAAAACTTGTTGTCTATTGTATTCTATCGATTTTTTTTTTCATTGAGGACTAAGGATAATTTGTTTTACATTATCTTAGTCATAATATTCTTTATTGGCTAGTTGAGCTCACCCTTTTTTTTTTGGTTCCATTGTTCTTCTCGGGAGGCGAGAATATAGTTGGGCTAGTCGGGGAGTGGAGTAATGGTCCAAGATGGTTATTATAGTAGTCCTCCTCACTATTTTGTAAAATAATATAATAATAATTGTAATGAGGACTTTTATTTGAGTTTGGATATTGTCTACAAGATAATATTTGTATTAAAACTCACAACTTATGTGTTTTCGTATTTTTTTTTTTAATTAATAGTTAATAGTTATAATATAAATTTGTTTGTTTTGAATTTTGTACCATGTATTTGGCGACTCGAAATGGGTTGTGTGGACCTATTTTGGGGGCGTCACAGTTGGTATCGAGCTTAGGGATATGATCTCTCGGAGATCTGGGATTAGAACTAACTAGAGGGAGAGACGAGTAAAACCTTCACGCTAGTGTGTCCTACCTAAGCTTATTTGTTATTTATTTTATTGGTTTGGTTTGAATATAGGGATATAATATATGGCATGTGAATTTCTTTAATTAACCCTTGTTTTGTGGTGGTGTTTGAGAATGACATCTAAAAAATTTTGAGATACAAATGGAGCACATGAGACCGTTGAGACACCGCTAATCAATAACCCGTGATAATGTGCATCATGAAGGCAATAATCCTCCTATAAACAACAACACCGACCAAATGATGATGAATGATGGGATGTTTAGGAGCTTTTACAATTCATGCAACACCAAACGAGAGAGACTCTCTGTTCAAAATGCAGTGGGGAAACAATGGTAACTCACTACCGTCACACTACTAAGCAATTCAAGGAGTTGGGACCACCGTGAGTTTTTTTGGAAAGCCAGAGCCACTTAAGGCGAGGCATGGATTAAGCAGATCACCAAGATATTTGATGTCTTGGGATGCACTGAAGAGCAAAAGTTCCTTCGCCACCTTTATGTTGTATGTGAGAGAGGCGATTATTATTGGTGGGAATCAGTAAAATGTACTCATTTTTTCACACTTAAGATGTCTTGGGAGAAGTTTCAAGAATTATTCAACGACAAGTACTTTCCAAAAAGTGTTCGTCACATGAAAGAGGTGGAATTCATCAAACTGGAACAAAACAATATGACTGTATCGCAATACGAAGCCAAGTTTGCGGAGTTATCCCAGTTTGCAATCCATTTGGTGGATAATGAGGAGCGAATGACACGAATATTTCTAAGAGGTTTAAAACCTGAAATTCGTCAATACCTCATCTCTCATAAACTTTGTTTGTATTCAGATGTTGTGAATAGAGCTCAAT
Organism: Panax quinquefolius; assembly: GCA_020205615.1. Lineage (NCBI taxonomy): Eukaryota > Viridiplantae > Streptophyta > Magnoliopsida > Apiales > Araliaceae > Panax > Panax quinquefolius. Next base: position 87,463,945 of record CM035173.1, read on the forward strand.
TATTAGAGCGGGATTATGAGTCAGCTCAACCAAAAGATAACAAACAACAAACACGATAATAATAATACAAAGGGTAATATCATCGAAGCATGATATAACAATGAGGAGGAAATTATCATGCCAAAAATGGTAACCACTCCGGTGGTAATCATGGCTAAGATAATATGAGAGTTGAGTCAAGTGGAAATTTTTAAAAGAGAAGATTCAACAATGATGGGAAGACATCGACAGAAAGAAAGCCAACAATGACAATTTTCTAGGGAGGAGAACGACCACCATTAGATGCTATAGATGCGAGAGAGAGGGACACATAAGTCCAAACTGTTCACACCCTTCCAGGTGTGTTTTTCATTATGGAAAAGATGGGTCACATAGCTCGATTTTTCATCATAGTAAAGTCAAGTCCAGTCCAAATGGGGACGGTGGCACCAAAGGTGGCCTACGGACAAAACAAAGTCGATGGTTCAAGGAGAGCGTTTGTCGTGACTTCCCAAAAAGAGAGGAACCCGAACGAAGTTATCACGGGTAAGCTAATCATAAACTCTTGCAAAGTCTATACCTTATTAGATACCGGTTCTACCCATTCTTTTATTTCACCTGCTTGTGCTCAACGTTTGAACTTGACTCCTGAGAAATTAGACTTTGACTTATCTGTTGAAACTCCGTTAGGAGAAACCTTCATTACATCCACTGTTTATAAATCTTGTTTGATTCAAATCGGCACCCTCACATTACCTGTTGATCTCATCTCTTTGAAAATACTTGCATTTGATGTGATTTTAGGGATTGATTGGTTAACTACTCATCATGCTAAAATTGATTATTTTCGTAAGGTTGTTAGCTTTCATATTCCTAACCAACCTATTATATGCGAATTCAAGCAACCAAACCACTAAAAGTCAATCATCGTCATATCATCAAGCCATAAAGCCATTCGTTTATTGAAAAAATGGATGTCAAGCTTTCTTAGCCCATGTCATGGATTTAAACAAAAATACGTCGATTTGAATGATATTTCTATTGTTAATAAATTTCTGACGTATTTCTCAAAACTTTCCCGCCTACCCCCCAGAGCGTGAAATCAAATTTTGTATTGACCTTGAACCCGATACAAAAAACCCATTTCCAAAACCCCATATCGAATGGCTCTATTGAACTTCGAGAGTTAAAAACCCAACTACAGAGAATGTTTAGACATTGGTTTCATTCATCCTAGTACATCTCCTCCTTGGGGTGCTCTTGTTTTATTCAGTAAAGAAGAAAAATGGGAGTATGCGACTTTGCATTGACTATCGGGAGTTGAACCATGTCACCATCAAAAAAAAGGTAAATTCCATTACCTCGCATTGATGACCTGTTTGACCAATTGCAAGGTGCTAAATTCTTCTCAAAGATCGATCTTCATTCCGGATATCATCAGTTAAAGATTAAAACTGATGACATTCCAAAGACTACTTTTTTCGAACTCTAGATGCGGGCATTACGAATTCCTAGTCATGTCTTTTGGATTGACTAATGCTCTTGCTGCTTTCATGGATATGATGAACCGAGTATTCAAGGAATATTTGGATCATTTTGTGGTTGTCTTTATTGATGACATCCTCATCTACTCCAAAAGCCGTGAAGATCATGAGCAACACTTGAAGTCGATACTCCAAAAGCTTCGTGAAAAACAAGTTATATGCCAAGTTGAAGAAATGCGAGTTCGGCTTGAGGAGGAAGTAGCATTCCTTGGGCACGTGATATCAAAACATGGAATATCAGTTGACCCGAAAAAGATTGAAGCAATACAAAGTTGGGAGCAACCTAAGTCAGTAACCGAAGTACATAGCTTTCTGGGCTTAGCTTGTTATTATCGGAGATTCGTGGAAGGATTTTCTTGAATCGCTACTCCATTAACTCAACTGACTCAAAAAGATACAAAATTCGGATGGAGCGAGGAATGTGAGAAGAGCTTCCAAGAACTCAAGAGGAGACTCATTTCAGCACCTGTTCTGACAATACCATCATGTTCGGAGGGATTTGTCATCTACAGCGATGCTTCAGGCAGAGGTTTAGGATGTGTTCTCATGCAACATGGGAAAGTCATAGCCTATGCCTCACGACAACTCAAAGAATATGAGAGGAATTATCCTACTCATGATCTAGAGTTGGCAGCAGTCGTTTTTTCTTGTTAAAAATCTGGAGACACTACCTGTATGGGGAGAAAGTGGAGATCTATACAGATCATAAAAGCCTCAAATATTTCTTCACCCAAAAGGAACTCAACATGCGGCAACGACGTTGGCTCGAGCTGTTGAAAGATTACGACCATACCATTCAATACCATCCTGGAAAAGCGAACGTGGTAGCTGACGCGTTGAGTAGAAGATCATATGCGGGTACGAGTGCGATATTGTTAACACAAAGGCCCATTTTGTATGACTTACAAAGGATGGAGATAGAGTTAAAGACTCCAGGGACCCACGTGATGATGTCAAATATATATGAGTAGAACCGACTTTTAATCGATAAAGTTAAAGTTACTCAAGCTACGAACCCGGAGAGTCGATGATGTATGAAGAAGAAAGTACAAGAAGGTGTTATTCTAGAAGTAAGGATCGATGAAGAAGGAATACTTCGAGTCAACTCCAGACTTTGTGTTCCTAACGACTCTAATTTGAAGTATAAAATCATGATGGAGGCACACAACACACCGTTTGCAATCCATCCTGAAGTACCAAAATGTATCGTGATCTTCGACATACATTTTGGTGGAGCAATATGAAGAGAGAGATCGCGAGTTTATCTCAAGGTGTTTAACTTGTCAACGTGTCAAGGCAGAGCATCAAGTACCAAAAGGTCCATTGCAACCACTTGAAATTCCAGAATGGAAGTGGGAGCACATCAACATGGATTTTGTTACTGGTCTTCCCAAGGTTTCTCAAGGCATAGATGCAATTTGGGTCATTGTCGATAGATTAACCAAGTCTGCTCATTTCTTGCCTATACGAGAAACTTATTCACTTGAACGTCTTGCTCGTATGTACATAAATGAGATTGTGAGATTGCATGGTATGCCAGTATCCATAGTTTCTGATCGAGACCCAAGATTCACTTCACGATTTTGGGTCAGCTTGCATAAAGCTATGGGCACTGATCTACGATTCAGTTCTGCATATCATCCTCGACGGATGGACGCAATCGAGAGGACTATTCAAACTCTTGAAGATCTATTAAGACTCTGTGTCCTAGACTTCAAAGGAAGTTGGGACAAGTACTTACCATTGGTGGAATTCTCCTACAACAACAGTTATCAAGCAAGTATAGGCATGGCTCCATTCGAGGCATTGTATGGACGAAAGTGTCGTTCTCCAGTATGCTGGGATGAGGTGGGTGAAGCAACGTTGTTGGGACCAAAAATGGTACGCATGACTACGAAAAAGATTCAAATGATCCGGCAACGTATACAAACCTCACAAGATCGATAAAAGAGTTATGTTGATCTTCATCGAAGGGACGTGGAATTCAATGTTGGAGATCATGTATTATTACGTGTTGCTCCATGGAAAGGAGTTACGAGATTTGGAAAGAGAGGAAAGCTCAACCCTCGATTCATTGGTCCATTTGAAATCCTCGATCGAGTAGGAACTGTGGCCTATAGACTCGCTTTACCGCCAAGTATGTCTCGTGTTCATAACGTTTTTCACATATCCATGCTACGTAAATATGTGAAAGACCCAAACCACATTATTGAATTAGAACCAGATGAGATAGCAGAAGATTTAACGTATGAAGAGGTACCTGTTAAAATCTTGGATAAGAAGGAACATATTTTACGCTCAAAGGTTATACCTCAAGTCAAAGTTTTATGGAGAAACCACGATATTGAGGAAATGACCTGGGAGTTAGAATCTGAAATGAAAACAAGGTATCCTCACCTCTTCGACATACCGTAATGTACATCAATTTTGAGGATGAAATTTCATAAGGAGGGAGGGTTATAAGACCCCAACTTTTTATGAATAAAGATTTAATTTTCTCTAAATATTATTTTTTGAATAATAAGGTGTTGATTTGATATAATGCTTTTAGTTATGGGTGATATGTGCAAATTTTGCAAAAGTAAGCAAGTTGTCATAAAATATTCGTTTGGTCGGGAAATTCTTATTTTTTTTTGGGGAATATCCGTATTTACATACATGCAATCATCAGTGGACCACATAATGGAATAATTGTCGGATATAGAAAGCGACATAAAAATAACCTTTTTATAAAAATAACGGCAAAACTTTTACCGTTAACTATTTGAAATACCCGTGATAAAAAATACAATAATACGCGTGGTTGCAAGAGTACACACGGTATTATTACAATATCTTCGATTATTGATTCTTACGTAAGAAGTCACTCAGTTTTTATTCAATAATTGCCATAGTAATTGTTGCATAAGTATCTCATATATTATTGATTCAATTATTATCACAATATCATATCTCATAATAATATTTTATATTATTAAATCAATAATTGACACGACACAATTATTTCATATTATTAGTTAGCATTATTGGCAATGTCTAGAAAATTCTCGAGAAAAGGGTTAGGTTATATAATTGCATGCGCCAATAAGGATAAATCCTTATCGAAAAGCCCCTCTTTCTTGGAATGATCTCGGTTTGTTAATATTGTGAGCTTATAATATTATTTATGAATAATTATTATGTGGTGGATATTGGTTCAATTTTGATATAAATGAAGGAATTTAAATTGAAATATTTGTTGAAAAGTTTGGTTATTTTTGTTTGTTTGAATTATTTTCTCCGATAAAATATTCATTCAAATATATTATTATAATATTATATTATTATGTGATAATATAATAATATAATAATATATATAATATATATATATATATATATATATAATAATATATATTTATATATGAATGAATTTCTAAGTTGAGTGGAAGTGAATTTTTTTTTTTTTTTTATAAATTTTCATTTTCATTTCATTTTTTTTTTTTCTTTTTTTTTCAAAAGTTTTCTCCAAATTGATGAATTCTCATCTTGCAAGTCATTTTTTCAAATTTGGGCCTCAAAGATTAAAAAATGAAAGAAGAGAAAGCAGGAAAAGAAAAAGTTAGGAAAAAGAAAGTTAAAAAGAAAGTTAGAGGCTAATAATTTTTTCCTTTTTCTTCTCCGTCTTTTACTATAAATAAAGGGGTAACCCTCCTTCCTAAAACACACCAAAACAATATCGTAAATTCTTATTCTATAATATTGTGAGTATTTTCTCTTGAGTATAAGAATACTTTGAGTGTAGCTTTTTTGTGCAAGATTTTCTCTAATAATATCCGATATTCAAATTCAAATCTAGTTTTCTACTAAGGTAAAGGATATTATTTTATTTCAATACTAAATGTATTATTTTATTTCAATACTGTAAGAAATATTATTTTCTTTCATACTCCATATTATGTAAGTGATATTATTTCATTTCATATTCCTAAATTTAAACTTACTATGGTAAGTATTGCTTTATAATTCTAAAATGATTAGAAATTCCTTAAGTTTTTAAGCTTTCATCTAATATCATTTCACTTGAAATATTGGTCTGAACTTTCTTATTAAATTTTAAACTTTTCATGTCGGGTACTATTCATACTTACTATTCATGGGTACTATTCATACGAAGACTATTATTCATACATACTATTCATATTATTCATAGTACTATTCACAATAATTTTTTTTTTTTTCATCCAAATTATTTTTGATACATGAATATCATTCTTGAATTTTACTTCACAAATAGTTATCATGTTGACAATTTGACATTTTTGAACTCTGGATAAATTTAAACTTGAAAATTTATAAATTATAAATATTCATATATATCTTTTATCTCTTGATTGATTCTCTTTATATCATCATCATCATCATAACCTTATGCTTATATTATTGTGTGAAAGTCATCTTTTGGCCCGTAGTGCAAAGATGAAAGATGATTGATTGATATGATTATGACCAGTGAATTGTGTATTGGTATAATCATAACCTTTAATGTTACATATAAGGTTTGTGGTGAAAAAAGTCCTCTTTGGCCGTGTAGTGCGTAGATGGACAGGAAAGTTTGGCATGATCATGACCATGTATTTATGTGATACTATAAATGATTGAGATAAATTAGATATAAATTCAAAACCCTAAGTGCGGATTTTGAATAAGGAATGAGAATAATAATATAATATTATTTATTTTTCAATTGATATAGATATACACTATATATGTGTAATGTTAATTTATAGATCGATTATAGTAGAAACGAAGACAAATCCTAACATTCTTGATAAACTATAGTATAAGTTAGTTATAACCTGTAAGATTTGTTAAGTTGTGGGTTATGTAATTAATGACCCTCATTATGTTTACTGTCAGTTAGGTAAACCCTAATTGATATTTAAAAACCCTAATTACTAAATTAGAACCCTAATTGCTCAGTTATAAACCCTAGGTATTAATTTATCAAGGTTAATAGTAATTAATATATTATAAGGCTAATTTACAAACCCTGGGTGATTAGAAAACCTAGTGTAATTAGGGAACCCTAATCAATATTTTAGAAACTAAAATTTCCATATTTGCCCTTAATACACAATTCTAGATTTAGAGCTTATGAAACCCTAGGGTCAAACCCTAAGGGTTAAAACCTAATGATTGTGAGAAGTTACCAAGTTGCCATGCACTTTATAAGTTAAATGTCCAAACTACCCTTTTGATTACTTTATTAAGGTGGAGTGTAGATCTAACCCTTGTAGGGCGTTGGTGAACAACTCTAGATAGATATGTGGTCTAGTAACCCACTTTAATCATCAATCACCAGCCATCTAGCATCCTACAAATACATTGAACCTAAGATCAAAGTTAAAAAGTAAGCAAAATTCACTTACTTTACTTTTCAAGCTAGCCAAACCTTCTCTCTCTCTCCCATCCGAAATATTAGAGTGAGAGTGAGTAATAAGTTAAGCCAAGATCATGTATTAGATTTCTAGGATCAAACATCAAGGATCAGATTCAAAAATTTAGCATTTATGAGGTATAAAACCCTAAATCTTGAAATCCTTAGATTTGATGTTAGATGTTATGTTTAGATGTTTAGATATTTAGATATGTTGTTTTTAGTAAATATTAGTGATCTGGGTTGTTATAACTCAGATCCATAACACTTAGATGCTCGAAATAGGAGTTTTTAAGAATCTGGAAAATTTTATTTATGTTTATGACGATGATAAATGTCGAGACCCATGGAATCTTGGTATGTTCATGTTTTAAGTTGTTTTATGTGTTAAATCTATAACTTTGTCATGTTATCTTTAATATTCAAAAGGAATCGAGTCATATTCTGTTGTAGATGTTAAGTTATAATCGGTTGAAAGGTTGTTGAGCGACCACGCATCGGTACCATCTGAAATGACCCGGAAATTTTAAAAACGTGACTGACAACATTTTTAAATGCTTTTATCTGTCGGGTTGTATGTTATTTGTTTATGTTGTTGTATGAATGTTGTAGACTGATAAATGGAGTATAACTTCATGCCTTAAAACCCCTTAAACAACAATTCTGTTGGAAGTAATCAATGGTCAAAGTAGCCTTCTTGGTCTGATTTTACGTTTCTAAAATTTCCAGAAAATGGGAAGAACAGCTTTTCTGACAACTTTTACCGAACTTGATCTCTTAGATTTAGATGTTTTGAACTGTGATCTTGATATCTTGTTATACCTTGTCAGGTGTAATATTAGTATGAACCATAAAACCCCCAAAATAATGATCAGAACTGCAATTAATTTGAGCATGAAAGTGCTCACTCAGATACTTGGGTTTCTGGGAAAACCCAAAAACCGTTTGACAAGTATTTTGAGGACTCAGATCGTCTTGTTATTTTGTTGGTTGATCAAAGTAAGTTGTGAAACTTGTAGAGTTACATTAACTCTACAATATGTATGTTTTAGATGGGACAGAGATGCGAATCGAGTTTAACAAGTGGTCTTGGTAGGGTCCTCGAACACGAAAATACATCGTGTTCTTGAGCTCAAGAACACCAACAATGACGCTTAGTGTCGCCATGAAGGCCTATAAATGACGGTTTTTTTATTTTATTTTATGAACTTTCAAAAATTGATTAAAATAGAAATAAATTATAAAAATTACAAAAATTATTTTAAAATTATTTTAAATTATGAAAAATAACTTTTAAGTATTTGGGATATTTTCATTAATATTTATAATTATCTGAATATTAATGATATTTAATTTATTTATTTAGTGTATTAAATAAATATGAAAAATAGATTTAATGATTTAAAAATTATATAAAGGATTATAAAAAATATTTTAAGTTATAAGATATAACTTTTGATATTTTGTCATGAAAAATATTAATAATTTAATATTAATTATATTAGTTTTATTTAATTGTTAAATTAAATAAATAAGTTAAAAATGATTTTATTGATTTAAAAATCATTTTAAATGTGAATAAAGTGTTAGAAAATATTTTAACTTATAAAATGTAATTTTCTATATTTTGAGAATTCTCATTAATAAATTAATATTAATGATATTAGTTTTTATTTAATGATTATATTAAATAATTTAGTTTAAAAATGATTTTATTATTATAAAAATCATTTTAAATGAAAATAAAGTGTTTAAAGATATTTTAAGTTATAAATATAACTTTTAATATTTAAGGGATAATTTCATTAATAATTTAATATTAATGATATTAATTTAAGCTTAATGATATTAAGTTTATTTAATAATTATATTAAATAAATAGTTTAAAATGATTTATTTATTTAAAAATCATTTAAAAGGATATAAATGAATTAAAAATATTTTAAGTTATAATTAATGACTTTTAATATTTGGATAAATAGTTTATTAATATTTTAATATTAATAGTAATTATTTAAAATGATTTTAAATATTTTAAAAATTATTTAAGGGTAATATAAGTACTTTTTAAAATATGTTGAGTTATTATAAATAACTTTAATATTTTGGCAATGGTTTCATTAATAGTTTAATATTAATTAAATATTAATGATAATAGAATTATTTATTATTTAAATCATTTAATAATGATTACGTGTTTGAAATTTAAGTGATAAATTATAATAAATATTTAAAAGTTATTATAAGTCATTTAAAAATAATATGATTGATACTTGTAGATATTGAGATAATAGAATAGAGTCTTAGACTTGATAATTACCTCGATAAAAAGTGAGTCGGTAATTAAGCGTATTTAAAAAATGATCTAGACTTAGATATTTTATTTGTATATATGTTTGTTTGTGATTTAATGATATTGAAACATGTGTGACAATGTGATTAGGTTATGTCTTTGTTGCAAAAAGCGATTCTATGTGTTATAGTATGTTATTCTAATCGATCAAATGATCTTATTAATGATAGGTTTTACATATAAAAGATAAAACTAAGTTAAGTATTATAAGCGGCATATCAGATGAAAAAGTATCCTACCTTTTGCATTTCCTTTATCTGATGGACATGAGTAAGAATGTTTGAAATTATATTATTCTGTACAGTTATTAACCCTATTATATATCGCTTATTGATTATCAACATGTTAGTATATGGTAATTCGGATATATATTATGTTAGTTAAATTCTATATATGGTTATACAAGTGTCCCCACTTGGATAATCATTGCATTTAATCACATGTTGATACACCTTTGTCAATTACCCGTATATATATATATATATATATATATATATGTTGAATTATAGATTATTGTTGAACAAAATAAAACCTACCATTATCCAATAGAATTGCTTTTGTTTGGAACCCCGAAGCGAGTATGAACATCCCATTTATGGGAAAATTTTATATACAAGGCGACCAGAGTGAAACGATAATATCGTTCTTGTTATATAGTATTGATCAATCTGAGGTCCATGGGATGTACACCCTCGTGCTCGTAAGTTATGACGGTTTCTGAGATGAAATTACATTTAACCTTTTCAAAATGAAAACAATGTTCATAGTATGTCCCTTAGCCTATTTATAGTCGAATCGTAGTTTCAAAAAGTTTGAGAGAGGGTTGTTATGATATTATTATTGGTTCGAATTACTTCACAACTATTGATTTGTTGTAAGAAGGGTAGTATATATAAAAAAACATTTAAATTCTTTCAGCTTATATATATATAATTGCTATTACTTGCAGGGCACTCAAATGCTCATCCTTGCTTAATTTAAATATTTTTAGCTAAGTGTGAACAAGCAGAAGGCTCGACTAAGAATAAAGGAAAAGAGAAGGTTGCTTTGAATGAGTTTTTCATGATATGTTTATGTAATGGTTTGCTTTATTATGATAAGGATGATATATATATTATTATTATCATATAATGAATGTATTAGAGGTTGCGTGCTTGGGAATGAGACTCGATAACTATGTAAATTAAGTTTAATAATTATATTATTAGTATTATTCCGCTTTCATAGAAATGGTATCATAGACACCGAGTTCGGGTTTCAAGTACCCGAGTTTGGGGGCTTTACATTGATGATGGACTTTTAAATCATAGGAGATATTAGATTTCATGCTCTACTTGACTATTCTAATGGATTGTTGTTTTCGCTGCAGTTGTACTCTAAAACTTGTTGTCTATTATATTCTATCAGATTTTTCCATGTTTAGGACTAAGAATAATTTGTTCTATATTATTTTAGTCATAATATTCTTTACTGGGCTAGTTGAGCTAACCATTTTTCTTTTGGTTCCATTGTTCATCTAAGGAGGCGAGAATATAGCTGGGACTAGTCGGGGTGTGGAGTGATGGTATAAGACAGTTATTCTTGCAGTCCTCACTATTTTGTAAAATAGTGTATCAATAATTATAATAGGGACTTTATTTGAGTTTGGATATTGTCTACAAGACAATATTTGTATTAAAACTCTCGGCGTATGTGTTATGCAAGTATTTTACCACCACAATTGTATTATGAAAGTTTGTATTTGGTTTACATACCATGTATTTGGCGACTTCGAGGGTGGGTTGTGCGGACCTATTTTGGGGGCATCATAGTGAGAGAGTGAGAGGTGTGAGGAGAAAGACAGAGAGAGACGAAATGAAATGAGGCAGCTGAAGAAGACGACTAGGTTTTATAAGTTCTTTCCAACCGAATTTCTGTTGGAAATAATTCCTTCAGAATTATCATAATCTCGACGGACATTCCCTCAGAAATAACCAGTGTTCCGTCAAACTTAAGTTTTGCGCTGGAGGGAAACTTGGCGCCAACGATGACCTTTTATTTTCGATGTAAATTGTCTTATTTGCAAGGGACTTATCCTCGACAGAATATTTCGTCGAAATTTCACTAATATCGATGGACTACATTCCGTCGAGGATAATTCCGTCAGGCTAAAATGTTTTTCTTATAGTGTGAGTCATTACATAGCTTTTTATAAATAAAAAAAAGAAGAAAAAAGAGGCATTAATATTGACCTAATGCCAAAATTGAAGTCTTATTTTTAAACGTCAAAACTTTAATTTTATTACTTTAATTTTATCAATAATATCTTGTGTGTATATATCAATACCAACATAAATTTGACCTCGGCCACTAATCTGGCTACTCCTACCTCAAAAATTATCTCCATTACCTCGGCCACTTCCAGAAACTCCAAAAAAATCGCCACGAAACAAGAAGTAAACATTTTTCAGATGAATCAAATATATTAAGATCTTCAAAGAAGACACATAAAACATGAGCAAAAGTATCAGTAAAAGATGGCTCTGTCGAGCTACTATGAACATGAGAGCAGTTAGTCTCAAATTCCAAATGAAGAGTAACAAAAAATCATGTCACAACTAATTGTTCTTCAATTTTTTTTAACATTGGTGATAATACGGAGCAATGAATTCAACTCCTCATATATCTTTTTATAGTCTTTCAAAAATTATATTAGTGATGCCCATCACGATTAATCTTGTAAAATCCTGAGAAACCTACAAGATTATTTTGGTCCGTGTACAAAACCTCTAAATATTCTCATATTTCTTTTATTGTTTTAATATGAGTAATTAAATCAACAATTTTTAAGCAACTAATATAAAATTATGGCATTAGCTAGCTTTCAAGCCTATTGGAAGTATCTGTTTTCATTAAATTCATTAAATGATCACGCTGTTCTCTAGTAAGTAGGGTCAAATGTACAATCTTTCGCCACTACTGATAATTTTAGACTCCCTCCAATTCTTATCACTAAGACGATTCGAGATGGACAATACCTTTGTAAGTCCTATGAACTGCCTGGAATCAAAAGCATCTGACATTTGGCTCGCAACAATATCGGAGACGCCAGACATCATGATTATAGTAAATTTGTCTAAATATTTTCACCCAATAAAAACTCAATCACAGTTGGAACAAATAAAAAAGACAAAACAATGGTAACAACTATATGTAGGACAAAAACAATCGACCCGTCATAGATCCATCAAACCAAACCCAAACTCAAAAGTAAAGAAACAACTCAAAAATATATTTCGGAAGAGTATAAAATATTAGAACATGTACTTGCATTAACGAACAAGAAACCCGAAAGGAACAGTGTCAGACATTGTTCATAAATCATAACGAACAGTGTTGGTACTATTAATGGTGAGCCAACAATGGTAACGACCACATGTACGACAAAAACAATCGACCCATCATAGATCCAACAAATTCAAACCCAAAGTGAGCCAAAAAAAATTATGTAACCAGACACGAACTAACCATTTTCTGCCTACTCGAAAGTAAAGTAAACCCCAAAAATATATTTCGAAAGAGTATACAAAATTGGAACCTGAACTTGCATTAATGAACAAGAAATTCTAGAGGAACAGTGCCAGACACGATAAACAATGCCGATACTGTTTACGATGAAGTAGCTTTTTTTTAAGATGAAGAAAAAAAATACGACTTTTGATATCATGTGAATGCTAGAAGATAATGTTATTACATATCATGAAGTGTACAATGGAGAACCTTTATATAGGAGTTAAAGTTAAATTTGAAAAGTAAATAGATAAGTGATCAATGATTATAACTAATCATGCTTCTATAAAATCCTACCACTGATCAATACTGTAAGAATATGATTTCCCCTTGCCTTTCATTGATTTACAAAGGTCCCTAATATACATGAATTTCCAACGGTACAATAGCGATATTGGGCTAATAGTCAGGAAACTAATGAGGCTAATAATCAGGAAACTAATTAGGCTAATAGTCAGGAAACTAATTATACCAAATAACTACTTTCTAGATATATGCATAATCTATCACACCCCCGCATTTGAAGCGGGAGGTTGTTATACGTTGAGACTGTCCCTAAAATCTTGAAATAACACCGAAGGAAGACCTTTTGTGAAAATATCGGCAATTTGATAACGCGAAGGGACATGTAGGACGCGTACTTGTCCACGGGCAACCTTCTCGTGAACAAAGTGAATATCCATCTCGATGTGTTTAGTGCGTTGATGTTGAACTGTATTTTCGGTAAGATATATCGCACTAACATTATCACAATAAATCAATGTAGCTTTATGGATAGGACAGTGTAACTCCAGAAGAAGATTGCGTAACCAACATGACTCAAAAATCACACTGGCAACACCTCGGTATTCAGCCTCAGCACTGGAGCGAGATAGTGTGGATTGGCGTTTAGAAGACCAGGAGAGCAAGTTGTCGCCAAGAAACACACAATAACCAGAAGTAGATTTCCTGATATCTGGGCAACCACCCCAATCGACATCTGTATAAGAAATCAGAGAAGTAGTCGATGAAGGATAAAGATGCAATCCATAATGAAGTGTACCCTGAACATATCGCAGGATACGCCTGAGAGCATGCATATGATCATCCATCGGATTATGCATAAATAAACAGATCTGTTGTACGGCATAAGAGATGTCAGGTCTCGTGAATGTGAGATATTGGAGACCTCCTGCAAGACTGCGGTAGTGAGATGGATCGTCATATGGAGTGCTGGTTTTAGCGATAAGTTTTGGTTTAGTATCAACTGGAGTTGGACAATGCTTACAAGATGACATTCCAGCACGTTCAATAATTTCTTCGGCATACTTTTTCTAAGACAAAAATAAACCACCAACATGTCGAGTGACTGCGATACCCAAAAAATAACTCAGTGGACCCAAGTCTTTTATAGCGAATTCGGAGCTGAGAAGTGACATGATAGACTTGCGAAGAGAAACAAAAGAAACAGTAAGGATGATATCATCCATATAAAGAAGAATGTAAGCCAACTACGTACCTCTCTGGTAAATGAAGAGAGAGTTGTTAGACTTGCTCTAAGAGAACCCAATAGAAGAAACATAGTCGGCAAATCGTTTGTACCAGGCTCTAGCAGTTTGTTTGAGCCCATATAATGATTTGCACAGAAGACACACATGATTAAGATGATCCAGATCCTTAAAACCCAAGGGCTGATGCATGTACACTGTTTCTTTTAGTTCACCATGTAAAAAGGCATTTTTAACATCCAACTGATGAATGTGCCAAGCCTTAGAGAGAGCAAGACTGAGCACTGTGCGAATAGTCGCCGGTTTAACTACCGGGCTAAAAGTTTCGCCACAATCCACTCCAACCTGTTGACCTACACCATCACCTGCAAGTCGGGCTTTATGCCGCTCAAAAGAACCGTCGGATTTTTCTTTATGTCTGAAAATCCACATAGACCGAATAACATTAACATCAGGTGGACGGGGCACTAAATCCCACGTCTTATTTTTAATGAGAGCAATATATTCATCTTCCATAGCCATTTTCCTATTCGGGTCTTGGAGTGCAGACACGGGGTTACGAGGGAGAGGAGACTTTGTGACATGAGTAAGTAAGCCATGTTGATATTTTTTATTTGGTTTAAAAATACCATGTTGACTCCGCGTAACGGGTTTGTTTTCTGAACCCGAAGTGGGCTGGAAAATGGGAGGAAGAGGGAGATGTTGTGTTTGGTCTAAATTTGGGTTGAGATCTGACAGGCCCAAAGTGGAAGGTGATGGTGCTGGGTTGGTAGAGGTTCACTAGGCCGGCTGTGGGGGTGAGGAAGCTGATTGGGCCGATTGGGGAGAATAGGGAGTGAACTGATTAGGAGTGCTGGGTTGGCGAGTTGACTGGGCTAGGGCTAGAGAAGGGTTAGGAGAAGGTTCAGTTTGCACTTGAATTTGAGGAGTAGTGGACTGATGTTGTAAATGGTTTATCACGTAAGGGGATAATCCATTGTCAAGAAAATCATAGGATGAGGAATTAGGAGTATGTAGCTTGGAGAAGGGAAATTCAGTTTCCTTAAATAACACATGGCGACAAACAATAACTTTATTTGATGATAAGTCATAACATTTGTAACCACGATGATTTAAAGGATAACCCGAGAACACACAAGGTGTGGAATGAGGTTGAAGCTTATTTATCGTAGTAGAAGGGAATAGAGGATAACATAAGCAACCAAAAACTCGTAAGTGAGAGTATGATGGGACTTTGTGGTATAGAATTTGTAGTGGCGATTGATAATTGAGAGTTTTACGTGGTAAAATGTTCAGAAGATATGTTGCCATATGCAATGCATGGTGCCAAAAAAACAGAGGTAGTGAAGCATGAGCTAATAATGTTCGAATGACATTATTAATGGAACGGATTTTTCGTTCGACTTTTCCATTTTGGGAGGAAGTGTGAGGACAAAAAAAACGAAAAGAAATTCCATTAGCTTTACAAAGACTCGGAAAAGGACCATTATCATATTCTCTACCATTGTCATATTAGATATTTTTTAATTCCCGTTCAAATTGAGTTTTGATGTATGCTCTATGTTTTAGAAAGGTTGAATAGACTTGAGATTTTTGGGAGATAGGGAAGGTCCACAAAAATTTTGAATAGTAATCCAAAAAGAGCACATAATATTTGTGACCTAAGGAACTCAAAATAGGAGATGTCCACAAATCACTATGTAAAATATCAAATGGCATATAAGTAGAATTATGAGATTCAACAAATGGCAATTTCACATGTTTACCAAGCGGACAAGAATGACAAAAACTCGAGTCTCTAGTTTTAGTACATTCAATCAATTTATTGCGTCTAAGGGAGTCTAAAACAGGTGCTCCCGGGTGACCTAAACGGTCATGCCAAAGAGAAGAAGACAAAGCTGCAAAAGTTGATGGAGAAACGGCTTGAGTAGTTGTGGTGGTGATGGGATATAGGTCGCCCTGACTATCACATCTCATTAGTTCCATCCCCATCTGAAAGTCTTTCATAGAAAAGCCAAAGGGATCAAATTCAACAGAAACTTGGTTATCAGTGGTGAATTTGCAAACCGAAACTAAGTTTGTAATTAAATTTGGGGCATGTAGGACATTTTTTAACACTAATGGAGGGTGGGGAGGAGGTAAATTAGCACTACCAAAACCACGAATAGGAATAGAATGGCCACTTCCAACAATGATACCATGATTTTTGCTCAAATTAGAATAAGACGAGAGATTACCTTCCGCGGATGTCATGTGAGATGTCGCTCCTGTGTCCATGTACCATGATGGATCAAGTTGAGCAAGGCTGAGAGTATGAAGAGCTGCTTCAATATCGGTTGGGCTGGGTGCATTTGCATTGTAGGCTGCCTGCTGAGGCTTTTGGTCCAAGAAGACCAGGCTGTTGTGGTCTAGGACTTAAAGTGGGCTTGGCCCAATTGTTATAGGAAGGATATGGAGAAGGAGGGCAAGTCCACGGAGCCCACTGCATCCAAGACCCAGGCTTCCACTGCTACTAGTGCAGTCCACGTCCCCCACCACTGCTGAACCCACCGTGTGAGCCACCACCGGAGTTCCGTCCACCCTTGCTCGGAGTTTCGGCCACCAGAATTCTTGTTGGTTTTTCTATTATTACCATTTTTTCCACAATAATTAGTATTATGATGACAATTATTAGGAGTAGGATGACCTTGAGAAGAATTTTGGTGATTCATAGCAGTATCTGGAATCGGGGAATGTGCAACAAGGGCAGATTCTTATTTTGTGCGCTCCAAAATGGTGGTCTCCTCCAAGGCGAGTTTGGAATGGGCCGTAGCAAAGCTAGGTAGGCTTTTCTTGTTTTACATTACAGTGACAAAATTAGAATATTATTCTGTCAATCCTTGTAGCATTTTCAAAACCATACCTTGATCATTGATGGGAGCCCCGACATTGGCTATTTGATCGGTAAGACTTTTGAGACAATTGCAATACGCATTTGTCGTCAAAAAATTAGCAAGACTGATGTTGGTGAATTCCTTATTAAGATACAGGGCCCTGGAGTTTTTATTATCATGAAAAGTTTCGCAACACTGTGCCAAGCATGTTCAGCCGAGTCGTCATCAATGAGAATGGAGGTGAGGATGTCGGAAGAGACCGTGGCATAAATCCACTATAAGACTGCTACATCGAGTCGTTTCCAGAGAGGGAGATCAGTGGCTTTGGCCTTGTCATACACAGCTTTTTCCTTGGAATCCGTCGGTGGGATGATATGTTTAAGCACGTCATGAACCCTTGCTTGAACCTTGAATAACGCCGCCCAGGAATGGTATTGTCTTGATTCCAAGTCCAATGTGATGGGGATAAGAGATTTCACATTAGTGATAGCTAAGGCAAGATGAAATTTAGGAGTTTCTATACATGAACCATATTTGGATAAGGTAACTCCAAAGGTAGTATTTAAATTGGATTCCACTTCCACCTTTTAAGGAGATTATGTTTGACCCAAATTATGGTAACTGCCATGTTTAGGAGTCCTAAAACGACTCGGAAAGGGATTTTAAGGTACGAGAACACTATAAATACATGGCTTGGGTTTCAATTAATAGGTAATACATCTTTGAGCACTAAACACTTAAGCCTCCATTGTTAAACCTTGTTAACGGCCTGTATTTATTCTCACATCGGAGCTATTCCCCAGCGGCACAAGCCGTCAAGCTTCATGTGTGATCTGTTATTGTGCAGGTTCAAGCGCATGGATTTTGTGGTTGGACGCGCCAGCAAAACTTGGCGTTAACATTAGCTCTAGAAGGAGGGCCTAGTGCTTTTACAATCACAACCAACTTTTTTGGTAGCTGGCCATGGCGAGCAAGGAGAATAGTGCCACTGCCCAGGAGAAGGAGAAGTCCCACCAGACCACCCAGGTGAGAGGGTCGGTGAAGGATAGATTGGGTTCTAGGGTTCAGGGTGATCAGGAGGAACCGGCCCCTTCCCTTAGGCGCAGACTCTTCTATGACAGCCAACACACACCCAATCAGGCTAGTCATGCTGATGAAAACCATTCTCGGACACTTTAGGTTCAAGGAAAAGACCGAGGGGAAGGCAGACGAGACCAGAAGGATTTTATTCTGAAAAAGAAAATGCAGTAGAACAAAGACGCCATGTTGGCCTTGTGTCTTCAGCAGGAAGAGCTCGAGGAGCAGATGGCAAAGATGGCTGGAGAACAAGAAGCATCCTCAAAAAGACGTAGGCATCGGAGCCGATCCGGTCACCTCGACGAGGAGAGGCGAAAAGAGAAAAGAGCAAACCCAGGATTCAATCTCGGGAAGGCAGAAGCCGAAGGAGGATTCGCTTGACAGACAGAAAATCAGAATACCAGGGCCGATCGGGACAAAGGAGGAGGGTCGCCTCTCCCGAATATGAGAGGGACAGACATAGATCATCTCCCCCCCCCCCCATAAAGAGGATTCCAACCCCCTTGCTTGAAGAGTGGCAGAGTTAGAAAAATTGCTCGCAGTGAAGAGTTCGGTAGGGACCCCCTCGACCTGCCTAGGTTCGCCCTTTTCACCAGAAATCAACCATGTAACTGCCGACCCCAAAAAGAAGATGCCCCCGATGGAGACGTATAACGGATTGGGGGACCCTTATGATCATTCAGACGGGTACGATAGGCTGATGACATACTACGGACATTTTGACGCTGCCAAGTGCCACATGTTGGTAACAACCCTAAAAAAGAGTGCCCAAAAATGGATGGAAATCTTAGTAGCGGGGTCAATTAATTCATGGAGTGACCTTCGGGATAGATTTCACACTCGGTTTGGAAGCAACAAAAGACGAGGAAAGATCACGGCGTCCCTCATGCAGGTGCGACAGAGGTCAGACAAAAGCCTCGGCCAATATGTCAAAAGATTCCGAGAGGTTGTGGGTTCAGTAGCCGAACTGAACTCCCCTCAAGCCTTGGGGTTTTTCACGAATGGTCTGGATATTAGGAAATCGAAGAAACTGATGAGGGATCTGGAGATCAACCCTCCGGCAAATTTGACAGAAGCCTTCCACCAGGCCGAAGGATTCATCGCGATAGAGGAGGCCATGGGAAATTTCAAACCGCAGTCCCAGACTTATGAAAAGTCTAAGGATCGAGACAAGCAAAGCTATCAGCGATCAGACAATCAGGGGAGATCAGATAATTACGGGAGGAAAAGCAATAACGATGGTGGTTCAGGAAGTGGCCGATCACCTTTCCCAAATAGGAATGTCAATAAAGTCTATACCGCCCTCAATACAGATCGGGCAAATATATTGGAGGAGATGCGAAACAAACCCTTCTTCGAGCCATGTTCGACACATCCGAAGCCTGGAAAAAGAGGTCGGGATAAATATTGTGAATACCATCAAAGTCGTGGACATACGACGGAGATGTGTAATGATCTGAAGGATTTGATAGAGAAGAATGTTTAGAATGGGAAGTTAGTACAGTATGTGGTGGGTCGGGAAGGCTCAGAGGTACCTCGGGATGAAAATAGAGGGCCGGCTCGAGATACACAGTTAAAACCAAACCAACCACCTCGAGGCGTGATTAACATAATTTCAGGCGGTTTGGTAGGACGTGTAACCGGGAAGAAGAGAAGCAGGCATCTCGAGGTCGTGTTGTTAGTAGCAAGTTCTTCACCACGAAAAGATCGGGCCTACCCGGGAGTATCCATCTCATTCTTAAATGAAGACTACCCTAGAGATCTCATAGAACCACGCGATGGGGCATTGGTAATAACAGCTCAGGTCAGGCCGGTGGACATGAAGAGGATGATGATTGACAATGGGTCCTCGGTTGACATACTGTAAACACACGTCTATCAAAGGATGGATCTAGAAGGAAAGAAGATGGAGTTGGGGAGAGAAGGTCCGTTGTACGGTTTTAGTGGAGACCCGGTGCATGTGTCAGGAACCATCGAGCTGCTCTGTCAAGTTTGGCACAACACCTCAGCAGGCAGAAATAATGGTCAGGTTCTTCGTGGTACATGTAGATTCGATTGGCGTATAATGCTATTTTTTGGGAAGGCGACACACTAGCGACTTTTGCAGTAAGATCCATAACATCCATACCCCATTTCAAAATCAAGTTTTCGACATCGAACGGGATTGGGGAGGTAAAAGGCGATCTTGACATTGCCCGAAGGTGCTATTGGAATACTTTGATTTCTTCAGAGGTCGAGGTCAGCAAACAGAAATAGACAATGGCCATCGAAATAAAGCCTTTCACTGAGAGTAACACCGAACCATTGGCATTGTCGGCCGAAGAGATAGAGGATGTGGAATTGATCCCGGGAAATACAGAGAAGATTATCAAGATTGGGTCGGGATGATTAGATAGAACCCATTCCGAGACAAGTTGGTAGATCTGCTTCGGGTATATGCCAACATCTTTGCATGGGAACCTAGAGATATACCCGGTGGAAGTGAGTCGGCGGCCTACATAACCTGCATGTAGACCCGAAGAGAAAACCCGTAATACAAAAAAGAAGGATTTTCACTCCAGAAAGTCAGAGGATCATAGATGAAGAAATCGCCAAACTACTGGAGGCGGGATTCATTTCTGAGATTGACTACCCCGAGTGGTTGGCTAATGTGGTATTGGTTCAGAAACAGAATGGGAAGTGGAGGTTGTGTATCAATTACACAGACCTAAATAAGGCGTGCCTGAAGGATTTATATCCTTTGCCAAACATAGACCAACTGATCGACTCCACTTCAGGGTACGGTATGTTGAGTTTCATGGATGCATTCTCGGGATATCACCAGATCTCGATGAGTAAAGAAGACATTCCGAAGACCAGCTTCATCACTCATCGGGCCATATATGCATATCAGAAGATGAACTTCGAACTGCTAAATACCAGGGCAACATATCAACGAATGATGAACTTCGTGTTCAGAAGATAGCTAGGCCAAAGTATGGAGGTTTACGTAGACGACATGATTATTAAAAGCATGTCAGTCTGGGAACACCTAGGGGATTTGGAGAGCTGCTTTGAGACAGTACGCAGACACAGTCTGCGATTAAACCCGACTAAGTGCACTTTTGGATTGGGGTCAGGAAAATTTCTAGGATATTTAGTCAGCAAAATAGGTATCGAAGTGAATCCGAAAAAGATTCAGGCGATCTTAGATATGAAGTCTCCGAAGTCGCATAAGGATGTTCAGAGGTTGACGAGTCAGATAGCTGCACTTCGGAGATTCATGTCGAGATCGGCCGAAAGATGTCTACCCTTCTTCGATACTCTCAAAGGGCCAAAAAATGAGAAAAGTTTTCAATGGACCTCCGAATGCGAAGACGCGTTCCAAGGGATCAAGAAATACTTGTCTTCAGCACCCTTATTGATGAAACCGATCCTTCTAACCCTTATACTTATACTTGGTATGCAAGCTCGATGGCGATGGGCGCAACGGTGGTAAAGGATAAGGGAGGAAAACAGTTCTCGGTATACTACGTCAGCCACGTTCTTTGAGATGTAGAAACAAGATACCCGAACCTGGAAATGTTTGCTTATGGCTTGATCATTGTAAGCAGGAAGCTTCGGCATTATTTCCAGGGTCGGTTGGTGGTAGTGTATACGGATTAGGCATTAAAGAAGATTTTGCATAGACCAGAAGTCTCGGGTCGGTTGGCTGCGTGGGCGATGGAATTGACTCAGTTCGCTTTGGAGTACCATCCCCAAACAGCAATCAAGGGACAGGCATTGGCAGACTTCATAGTGGAATGTTCTTTCACCGAACCAGACGTGAATACAGTTATCGGAGCTCAACAGGTGCCAACTTCGTGGACTATGTATGTGGACGGGTCATCGACATCGGACATCAGTGGGGAAAAGGTTATTCTGACAAGTCCCAAAGGGTTTAAGGTTCAACAAGCCATCTGATTCCAGTTCAAAGCTACAAACAACGAAGCAGAATATGAGGCCATACTAGCTGGACTTCGGTTGGCCCGAAGCTTGGAAGTACAAAAGCTAGCCATCTACAGCGATGATTCTCAACTAGTGGTCAAACAGATATCGAGTGAGTATGAGTGTCGGGGGGTAAGAATGTCGAAATACCTGGCTGAAGTGAAGGATAAACTTATGTACTTCAGCACACATAGTTGTCAGGGGATCGATCGGGTAGATAATATAGTAGCAGATGCTCTGGCCAAACTGGCGACTACTGAAGCTAGTTTGTTCAATGGGTCGGTATACTTAGAGTTGTTGGAACAACCCAGTGTACCGAAGGCGGATATGATGGCCCTGGATCGGCTCGACTACTGGCTCACACCATATATATCGTATTTGGCTGATGGGGTGTTGCCTTAGGATCGCATATTGGTGAGAAAGATCAAGAACAGGAGTTTGAATTTTATTCTTATTGATGGAGAGCTATACCGAAGGGCGTTTAGTTCTCCACTACTCAAATGCTTAACACCCTCAGAGGCAGATTACACACTTCGAGAGGTGCACAAAGGAATTTATGGAGATCACATGGGGGCCAAGTCATTGGCATATAAGATTCTGAGGCAGGGATACTATTGGCCGACCATCTACCAGGAAGCCAAAGATTTCATCAAAAAGTGTCTGAAATGCCAGCTGAACAACACCATCCCTCATCAGCCTCCCGAAGAATTGTTTTCGGTCTTGTCCCCGATTCCATTTGCCATATGGGGAATCGACATCCTGGGGCCTCTGCTGAAGGCCAAGGGACAAGTTAGTTTCATGATCGTGGCCATCGACTACATGATGAAGTGGGTTGAAGCTAAACCTCTGCAGAAGATCACCGAACAAGAGTGTTTGAAGTTTTTTAAGGAAAGTGTTGTTTATCGATTTGGTATCCCGATGACAGTGGTCTCGGACAATAGCAGGCAATTCGTGGGGTCAAAGTTTGAAGCCTTTTTGAAAGAATTGGGAATTTAGCACCGAAAGACTTCAGTGGCCCACCCTCAGTCCAACGGCCAGGTAGAAGTCACTAATCGAACCCTGCTTAACGGGATCAAAAGACGCCTAGACGAACTAAAGGGTCGATAGCTAGAAGAATTACTAAGTGTTTTGTGGGCTTATCAGACTACTCCGACGACAACAACTGGGGATTCACCGTTTTGATTGGCATATAGGACCGATGCACTCATACCTGTTGAGATCGGATCTCCCACCAGCCAATATAAGGAGTTGTACAACGACCAAGGATTACGGTTAAATCTGGATCTTTTGGAAGAAGTTTGGGACTCAGCTCTGATAAGGTTAGCAATTTACCAAAAGAGAACAGCCCGACACTACAATCAGAAGGTAAAGCAGAGGAGATTTGAAGTTGGAGACTTAGTCCTTTGGGAGTCGGAGGCATCAACCCCCCAGAACACCGGCAAGCTGATGCCTAACTGGGAGGGACCCTATGAAGTGGTAGAAGTGCCGAATCTAGGTACATACCGGTTTTGAGCAATGGATGGTTCTGAAGTAAAGAATACATGGCATGCTGGAAGACTTAGAAAATTTTACCAGTAAAAGTTATGTTATTCTTTTCTTTACTTGTGTAATTTTTTTATTTATCAATGAAATAAATGAGATCTTTCTTTGGAAACGTTTGTAATTCATATAATTTCACATACCCGATCAGGTAAACTTTGGACTCAAGCCGATTCGAAAGTTCAAAATGACGGACTTGACTGGTAAAAGTATCGGGTACAACTGATTGGGATAACCACCAATCGAATCAGATAAGCTTTGGACTTAAACCGACCAGAAAAGTGTGCAACACCAAACTAATCGGTAAAAGTCACGGGTATAATAATCGATCGAGAAAACTATAATTTTTCATCGAGAAACTTCGGACATAACACGATCGTAAAAGTTCAGATAACATAACTGATCGAGAAAAAGTCACAAGTATAACTCGATCGAAAAAATTTACAAACAAAAATTTTGTACTTCATTCATATTTTCAAATTTTTACAAAACCCGATCATATAAGATTCGAAAAAGCAAAGTACAAATAAAGAAAAAAAAATGAAGATTACAAAAATTACAAGTCCTAATCGAAGCTAATCTCGAGGAGCCTCATCTCCACTTTTCAGATTCTTCATCCAAGAGTCTATGACCAAGCATCATCGAGACCATCGATAATCAACTTTTTTACCCGAGCCTTTTCCCGATAGGTTTCATAGCCTTCAAATGAATCGAGCCATGATCTTTTCTCGGTCAAGGCGGAGGATTCTTCATATTCTTCGATTGTGCATTTGCATGTCCTCGGCATGTTCATCCTTCAAGGCATTGTTCTCCTGGATCAAGTGCATCATCTTCTCGCATCATCCCATCGAACTTCTCCTCAAGAGCATGAAGTACCAAAGAATCGCTTCATTGCTTTTTCCGGATAGATGATCTCTCTCCTTAAGAAGCCTCTTGGCATGACCTTCGAGACTGACGAACTCCTGCTGAAGCAACAAATATTGTTCTTTGAGCTCATCGGCCTGTCATTTAGCCTGGGTCTCCTTATTACGGGTCTCAGTATGAAGATCCCTCTCCTTCTTTAAGTCTAAATTCAGGCCCTGAATCTCAGCCTTAAGCAGCAGCACATCTGACCTCAGCTGAACTTCCTTATTAGTGGATCGGACGAGAGGAGGAATGGCTCGAGCAAGAATGGCATTAGCCTACAACAAACGCATACATCAGCTATGGAAATTAAAGTATAAGTTTATAAAACCAAGTTAAACGCCCTCAGAATTACCTGGCATTGAGCCCAGACGTAAGCCACCAGATACTCTTCGAAAGAAAATCCCTTAAACCGTTTGTCATCACATGAAAGCTTGAAATGATCGAACAGCGTAAAGGGAAACACTTCTGACGGGCTCTTCGGCCAACAGGTTGTCGGCGTCCCTTGGGAAGAGCTGGCCTTAGATGTGGGAGTCGAGGTAGGAGGAAGGTCGGCGTTCGTAACTTGCAGTTTAGGGTCCTTACCCAAACGTGGTTTCTTGGTTCGAGGTTCAAGAGGAGCCTCCTCGGTGTCCTTTGAATCGTCGATCGTGGCCACTTGTGTTGGGGGTGGAGGAGCTGGTTTTGGCATAGCAGAGACCGTCGCCACTTGTGTAGGGGTGGAGGAGTTAGTTTCGGCGTGGCTGAAGAGGAGACCTTGTGGGGGGCTTTGGTGGAAGGTTTGACGGAAGGCCTCTTCGTCTTCTTCAACAAGGCCATCTTCTCAACTCGACTCATCTTCAAAACATTTTTGCCTGTAGGTTCGACAACGGAAGCATCCGGAAAGGCAGGACCCGAAGCGGTACCGGTCGAGAGTTCAGTAATCGGGATGGTCTCCCCTTCGGCCACATCAT
This sequence comes from Panax quinquefolius, assembly GCA_020205615.1. Classification (NCBI taxonomy): domain Eukaryota; kingdom Viridiplantae; phylum Streptophyta; class Magnoliopsida; order Apiales; family Araliaceae; genus Panax; species Panax quinquefolius. The sequence goes on from CM035173.1 coordinate 87,489,584, forward strand.
CAGAAATGGGGAGGTAGATTGGTCCGGCCTCAATTAGTAGAGGGTTTAAAGACTCGTCAGCCCCCTCGGGCTTGAAGATCGTCACTGCACAAAAAAGAATTTATCAAGACAAAAGATTTCAGAGTGTGATGAAAGAGAATTAAATGAACTGTAGACAAGCCAAGAGCGAGAAACTTACACCCGTGTTTGTACAGCCAGGATTTGCTAGACAAAACTATCAGACTCCATTTGGTCTTACTCCACTTCTTGTAGAACTCTTTGAAAGCACCAGCACGATCCTTCAGAAATCTTGACACCTTGGCGATAGGGTCTTCGGGATGGGCCTAGTTCAGAAGAAGTCTGAGGTCGGTCCCTCTCACAAAGATCCATTGAGGGTGCCACCCTTTGTTGCTTGAGGGCGGTTTGATGGAGATGATTCGATAGGCTTGTTTGTTTAATTGTCGAAGGCCGAGTTCCTTCGACCGAGTAACGGTGAACAGAGAAAAAAGGAAATTAAGGCCAGGAGCAATCCTGATCTCCTGGCATAGGGCGATGAAAGAAATCAGGTGGATGTATGAGTTCGACACAAGCTGTGCGAACCCGATCCCGATAAAGCAGAGGAAGGATGAGATGAATTCGTGGAGGGGAAACCGAACCCCATACTTTAGAAGGTATAGAGGTATGGCAACCCACTCATCCTCGGATCTCCAGAACATTTTCTCTCCGGGTTTGGGCACCCGAAGCTTGTATTCGTTAGGGATGTTGAAGAGAGTTCGGATGTCGGATAGCTGGGAAGGAACGACAGTGGATGTGATGTTGATATGGGAAAAATCTATTTCAGAGTGATAGGCATTTTGGATTTTGGCTTCGGCACTGATCGGGGTAGGAAGAACAGAAGAGGTGGTGGTATCAGGAGGTGGTGCCGGCAGATCCACTGGAATTAGGTCAGTGGCACCAATGGAGGAAGGGATGGTAATATCATCTACGTTTAAGGCTTGTTCAGTGGTAGAATCAGCTATTAAAATGAAAGAAATTAAGGATGTGAGGCTTATAAAGCAAAAACAAGTAGAAATGGGAAGTGATGAAAGTACTTTGGGTATGAAAAAACCAGAAATCAGCAAAGCTTGATGAAGTAAAGTGCTCACCGAAAATCGCATTCGCTGGAAAATTCAAGAGAGGAATTTGAAATGAGTAAGACTGAGAAAAGTGACAACGATGGTTGGAGGGGGGTTTTTATAAGTAGAGTTGCATGAAACCTAAGGGCCGCTATTAAATGTAGTAGGGGCCCGGCCTTGGGAGATGCGTGGCATTCTAAAAAATGAAAAGAAGTCGTTTGGGTTCCCCAGGTAACTCATCATTTGCTGTTGTGACTATTTTAATCCATGTCTTTCTAAGTCCCTAATTATAAATAAATTATAACAAGAGACTGGGAGGAAATGTTCGGGAGCGTTTTACTGACCTCCAATTGGGCCGAAGGCCTGACATTGGAAGGGGTGTATAAGCCCAATGGGCCGAAGCCCATAGAGAGGCTAAAGGTGTTCGGGTTTGGTATCCGAGTCCTTTGGGTCAGAATCCTATTGTAGTGAAGATGTTTGGGGTTGGGCCTTCGAGTCCTTTGGGCCGAAACTCAGACCAGATGATGAGTTCAGTTGGGTTGGGCCTGTACAGTGGGCTATCCTGCGTACAGAGTCTGGAGTCCTAACCATATTTGAATAAGGTAACTCCAAAGGTAGTGTTTGGATTGGATTCCACTTCCACCTTTTAAGGAGATTGTGTTGGACCCAAATTATGGTAACTGCCATGTTTAGGAGTCCTAAACCGACTCGAGAAAGGATTCTAAAGGTGGTGAGAGAACACTATAAATACAAGGCTTGGGTTCCAATTAACGGTAATACATTTCTTTGAGCACTAAACACTTAAGCCTCCATTGTTAAACCTTGTGAACGACTGTGCTTATTCTCACACCGGAGAGAGAAACCGAGTTGGATAACTAATTAAATTAAATTATACTCAATTCTATAACAAATAGTTAAACAAAATATAAATCAAATTAATATAAATAACAAATAAATAAAATTAATTAATTAATTAATAATAAAATAAATTAATGAATAATTTTTACAAATATATTTATATAAATTAATGAATTCATATTTTTTTAATTTTTAAATATTTTAATTTCACTTTAAAAATATAAAATTATCTAATATTTTAAAATGGAGGGATTATTATTATTATTATTATTATTATTATTATTATTATTATTATTATTATTATTATTATTATTATTATTATTATCTTCCAAATCTTTAGTGCGAAAATGAGCTAACTAACTCTAGATCATGAGTAGGATAATTCCTCTCATATTCTTTGAGTTGTTGTGAGGCATAGGCTATGACTTTCTTATGTTGCATGAGAACACATCCTAAACCTCTGCCTGAAGCATCGTTGTAGATGACAAATCCCTCCAAACCTGATGGTATTGTCAGAACAAGTGCTGAAATGAGTCTCCTCTTGAGTTCTTGGAAGCTCTTCTCACATTCCTCGCTCCATCCAAATTTTGTATCTTTTTGAGTCAGCTGAGTTAATGGAGTAGCGATTCGAGAAAATCCTTCCACAAATCTCCAATAATAATCAGCTAAGCCCAGAAAAGCTAAGTACTTCGGTTACTGACTTAGGTTGCTCCCAACTTTGTATCGCTTCAATCTTCGATGGGTCAATTGATATTCCATACGTCGATATCACGTGCACACAGAATGCTACTTCCTCAAGCTAGAACTCTCATTTCTTCAACTTGGCGATTGTGACATGATTCAACTCCGATAAAAATTATAATAAATAAATATTAAATAATAAAAATGTCTTTTTTTTTAAAAAGTTTCATAAGAGCCATATTAATTGGACTTTTTGTTTCATTTATTTTGGGTCAAACTAGTTATTTAATTTTTGTTTAAATACATAACATGGGCTAATAAATATTAATAAGAGATGAGTAAATTAATTTAAATAATAATTTCTTTGCCTTAAAACATTTATTTGGGCTTAATTTAATTAAATGTGTGTGGGCTAATCATTAATAATAAGAGATTAAATAATTTATAAATTTGGGCCTTCAAATTTATTTGAATTTAATTAAGATAATATAATTTTAAATTAGGAGAATTAAAAGATAAATAATACTAAAAAATACTAATAATCATGTGATACTTAATCAAAAAAAAAAAAAAGAAGCCATTTGAAAAGAAAATGAAGTAGCGTTATTATTTTTTTATTAGATGAGTTTTAAAAAAATTTAACGAGTATAAATTTGGAATATAAATTTTGGGTATTACATTTTATTAATCCAGTTCGACGGATTAAAACTCTTTTTAAATTTTGGGACTCTTTTGTTTTTAATTTGTTGACTCTTTTATTTTTATTTGTTTTATTTTGAAATTTAGTATTGCCTCTCATAATTATTCCTTGTCAATTTATTGTGATAATATAATTTTTTTGGCGTTGTATTAGAACTCATATTTGTACTCTTTAGACTAGTGTATCATGTCTAAAATTTTATTTTGATATTTGTAGTGATGTACATGTGTTTATATATATTTTTGGAGACTTTGTGTTGATGATTCGTTTCGATTTAACATGTACATTTAGAACCCCTTTGTGTTGATATTTTGTCGCATGTGTTGTGACATTATATTTTGTTAGAATATCTTAGGTATATACGAGCTATAACCACTGTGTGGGGTACCACAGAGCATGTCCTCTTAACACAGAGGCATGACACCTTCCGTGGCGGTGTGATCGATCCACAGCGTCTCCATTTTGTGCTCCGGTGGGAGTTTGGCCATTTGGTGTTTTGTTGTGGGAGGCGTATGGGTGTGACCCTAGTTTTTGTTACATTACATACTGCGGATTGGTGATGTTTGTGCCAAACACACCTTTCGATTTTTACATGCATTGATTGGATTAGCGGTGGTCAGATGTGTGATTTTACATGTGCATTATTTTGATTTGCATGTGTGGCATTATTTGACTTGCACTGTGTGGCAAGGTATATTACTATTTTGTTTGAGCTCGGTATGAAATAACACCCAGCCATTTGATTCAGCCTATTATTTCGTTGTGTTAGTTTTGTTCGTTTCGTTTCTGTTCGTTTCGTTTCATTTCATTTAATTGAGTTAGTTATTTCGGTTCATTATTTGTATTCTATATCCGTCTTTGGGCATTTGGCTCATCTTTGTGTTTTTTTCTTCCGGCGGTGTCGGGGGATCAAGGGCAAGTGTGATGAGAGCTCCCTTCATTCCAATGATTTAGAAATATTTTGTTTTAGGTTGTGATATGTTGATTTATTTAGAGTTGTAATAATTATTTTTTAGATTGTGGTTTGAGCGATTTTGGCATTTATTATGGTTTGTCTTATGACATTTAATCATTATTAGATTATTCTTTTTGTGGCTTTGAGCCTTGTTATATTCATTCATTAGTTTTGTTATGTTTTTTATGAGTAACCTCTCTTTCTATTTTGGAAAGGGGTGTTCTGAGTTAGTATCGAGCTTAGGTTCTTTCTTGTAGAAAACCTATTTAGGTTTGACACATGAGTTATGGGTAGACTTACGGGTTAGGTTTTTGTTACTGTTTGATTTTACATTCGATTATCATATCGGCTATATTCGAATTTGTCTCTAATCTTTGCTTTGTTTATATTCGTGATCTCTTTCTTAGATGGCTCGTAGATCCGCTAGAGTGTTTTGGGGCGAGGTAACAATAGGGGAAGAGGTGAGGTCGATCCAATGAGCAACCTAATGATCGATTAATGCTCGATTGGCTACCTTGGTGAATCGAGAAATGAATGAATCGAGGCTTTACCTCGGTTGGTGGCACACGGTTGTACAGCGATGCAATACGCCATGCCCACCAAAATTCTCTGAACGAGGAGAATCAGAAATAATGGTCCACATGCAAATGTTGAGGAAGGAATGTAGATGGTCGTGATCGGTAGTGGTTCCAATGTATGTATGGTTGGAAGGTTTTGAAGCGAAACCACAGTCATTCGATTCGACTCAACTCCAATTGATGCACGAGAGAGTTGGATTGCTCACCTAGAAGAAGATTTTTGATGTGTTGGGGTGCTCGGATAATCGAGAAGTGTTGCTTGCGCTTACTGCTTAGAAGGGATGCTGCAGAGGTGGTGGAAAGCGATGAAAAACAACAAAGGGTGATGGTTATGTTGAGACACTTAGTTGGGGCGAGAGTTTTGTGAGGTCTTTTATCGGCCAGATATTTCCAAATTTGGCGATAAAGAGGCCTATGCTAGAGAGTATCTGTCTCATTTCGACGAAAAAGATGATGAGTCCATCACGGATTTCATGACGAGGTTCACTAGGTTGGCGGGGCTTTGCGGGAACCTCGGCGAGGGGCTGCGATGAAACAGCGAGAGAAAGTTTAAGTGGAGGATTCATTATAGATATCGCCAACATCTTATTAACACCAAGTTTGCGAGATGTGTCGGCGATGGCCAATGCTGAAAAGAATATTGAGATGGAGCGACAGGACTTTGGTCTTCTAAACCGGAAGAGGGAGTCGAAAGAGGGACGAGATGACCAGCGAGGTCAAACTTGATTCGACATGGGAAGAATCGGGGTGGTCGATGGAATAGGAATCGTGGTGGCGGCGAGGCGATGGCGTGGCGAGAATCAAAATAGGGTTATCGGCGAGATGCCTCGGCAAAGGCGAAATCGTCGACTTGCTACCTTGGTAATGGTGGGTCAGAATCGTCGTGCGGGGCATAATCGTCGGCGAGGGGGGAAAATCGAGGTTATCCGGACCACCCGGTGGTGGGGTAACCCAAATCTCATTCGATAGCTCCTTGTGCTACTTGTGGGGCTAATCATCAGGGGGCGGTGCCACAGACTCACGTGCATGCTTCTTGTGTGGACGGATGGGTCATATGGCTAGAGATTGTCTTGGGCCCCGTGGAAAATGGTGGAGGTGGTGATAATGGTGGCAATGGAGGTCGGCGTCGGGGTGGTCGAGTGTTTGCCTTGACGTATAACCAGAGCGGCAGTGCACGTGTGTATTTTTGCACTCTTTTAGTTGGCAATCGTGAGGCTTCTATTTTGTTTGATCTGGGTTCTACTCATTCCGTTGTTGCTCGATCTTTTGTTCGGCACTTTGGGTGTGCCATCTCGATCTTTAGATTACTGTTATGTCTATTGCTACCCCGATGGGGACTTCGTTTGTTATTTCGATTTGTATCGAGGGTGTCCGATCGGTTTTGGGGATAAGATTAAATAGGGCTAATCTTCTTCCGATGAGTATACACGATTTTGATGTCATTCTTGGGATGGATGGTTGGATAAGCACCGAGCCACTATCGATTGTCGGCGAAGAAGGTTATATTTGGAGATGTGAAGTCTCGAGAGTTAGTGTTTTCGGGGTTCACAACCGAGTAGAGTGGTGAAGTTAATTTCACTTTGAAAATTTGGAAAGTTGGTGGCAAAGGGTTGTGAGGGGTATTTGGCGTTTGTGAAAGATACCTCTAAGGGTGAGTCTCGTATTGAGGATGTTCCAATTGTTCGTGATTTTTTTTCGATGTGTTTCTGAGGAGTTGTCGGGGTTGCCACCGCATGGCGGAAGTGGAGTTTGCTATTGAGCTTGTTCTGGTGCGAACTATCTCTAAGGCGCCGTATCGGATGGCACCATTGGAGTTCTGAGGAGTTGAAGGAGCGATTCAGGAGGAAGCTAGATCGTGGTGTGTGTGATTCGTAGAGTGTTTCACCGTGGGGTGCTCGGGTCTTGTTTGTGAAGAAGAAGGATGGGTCTATGAGGTTGTGTGTATAGACTACGAGAGAGTTGAACAAGATTACCATCGAGAATCGGTATCCATTCTTGAGGATTGATGACTTGTTTGACCAACTTCAAGGGGCAAAATATTTTTCAAAGATAGACTTGAGGTCGGGCTTATCATCGAGTTGAGGGTGAGGATGAGGATATCCCTAAGACGACTTTTCGCTTCGATATGGGCATTACGAGTTTTTGGTGATGCCATTCGGGTTGACTAACGCTCCGGCGGTGTTTATGGATTTGATGAATCGGGTGTTCAGGGAGTACTTGGACCAATTTGTTATTGTCTTTATTGATGACATTTTGGTTTACTCCAAGTCTAAGGAAGAGCATGAGGAGCATCTTCGCATAGTGTTGGGGATTTTGCAGAAAGAGAAGTTGTATGCTAAATTCTCTAAATGAGAGTTTTGGTTGGAGCGAGTTGCATTTTTGGGCCACGTTGTTTCTACTTTGAAGGCATTAAGGTGGATCTGCGAAGGTTGAGGCTATCACTAAATGGCGAAGACCTACTACTGATGATGATGAGATTAGGAGTTTCTTGGGTTTGGCGGGGGTATTATAGGCGGTTTGTGGAAGGATTTTCTTGCTTGCCTTTACCATTGACTTCGATTGATGAGAAAGGGCACGAAGTTTGTGTGGAATGAGGAGCGTGAGAAAAGTTTTGAGGAGTTGAAGAAACGACTTGTGATGCTCTCTATACTTGCATTGCCGTCGGGGACATGAGAGGTTACCAGTTATATAGTGATGCTTCTAAGAAGGGTTTGGGGTGTGTTTTGATGCAACACGGTAAGGTGATTGCTTATGCTTCTAGGCGACTTAAACCTTATGAGGTGAATTACCCCACACATGATTTGGAGTTAGCGGTGATGATCTTTGCCTAAAAGATTTGGAGGCATTATTTGTATGGAGAGACTTGTGATATCTTCACCGATCACAAAAGTCTTAAATACATTTT
>CM035173.1:87502354-87554218 GCA_020205615.1 Panax quinquefolius
TCCCATTAAAGGGTTACACAAAAAAAAATCTCCCAGGTTATCTAACCTTTAATTACAATCATTCAAAAGCGAAAATTAAATAAACATCATTAAACCAAGTCTAAGATCATCATAATAAAATCTAACATCTTAATCAAAATAAAATTACAAGTCTTCATCACTTGCACATTTTTCCCTTTCCTTTGCTAGACGAAGGTTCATCTACCTTCTCCTCTTTAGCTGCAATGAGTTTATAAACATGCAAGAGTGAGCAAAACAATTGCTCACTGGATACAATATGAAATCAACAGGAGTATAGTAATAATAAGTGCCAATAATAGGCTCAACAAAAATGAATAGTACTCTATCATCAATAATCAGAAACTGAAATCCAAAATGTGGAATAAATATAACTGAGGGTCATAAGACCATGAACTATGTCCACAGTTGCGAGTAATCTTTCAACTCCAACTTTAATAGTCATAAGACTATAAGGACTCCTCGTACTTAGGGGGATCAGCCCTTCGTACCATATATTGTGCACAAACATTTAACGCTACGCGTAAGTTATCCCCTAATAATAATAGGGTTATTCATCTCAGTATTTGGAATACAAGTCCGCACCAAAGAGAGTTTGGTTTGGATAAGCTTTCAAGGTAAATTTGAAGTTCAACGATCATCAACTAGGGGACTAGTTGAATTAATTATATTACAGAATAATCGTAATTGAATCAACATGGTAAATCAAAATCATGCTTTAGGAATAATCTAATAGCATATACTTTGGAATAACTATAACATGCCTTGCTTGAACAATATTAAGTCAAGGTTAATTAGAATTGAATACTAAGCATGCATAACAGTTTGAACGATAAAATTGCTCAACATTAGTATAAATAATTGCGCATGCTAAACAACAAGTTAAATACAAGAATAACTTGCTCAGGAATAACTTACATCATTATATCATAATCGAATTGAAAACCATAATTAGTTCAACAAGATAAAGGATTAGAAAAACTTGCTCAAGAAAATTTAAGCGATTAGAACATTCTAAAAGTAGAGTTAAAGAACTTGCTTTCAATGTAAAAAGAAAGTTTAGAAAACTTTCCTTGCTCAGAAGCTAAACCAAATCAATACTGAATCACAATATCCTATAAACATATGTCATCATGACATAGTTAGCCATTACCATTTACAAAACATAGCTAAGTACATTCATCATTTAAAAATTTGATTTTTAATCACACAATTGAGTTATAACACACGTTAATTGTTAATAACATACTTATTCATAGTATTGGAATACTAAAATCAACATTTAACAGTCTTATTATCAACACATAACTTTTCTTAAAATTTTGTGTACAAAAAGTACACTGTCAGACCATTACGCTAACTCTCACGTGCATGGCGTACAGCATATATTAACGGCACATGGAGAACAAAGGCTATAATATATGGCTATGGCATGGAGAGATGTTATGCGCACCACAAATGTATTGCTTAGTCCGCATTAACATTGCCGCAAGCCGATACCTACCAGACCTCGATAGATAGCCTCGGCAACAGCATGAACAAAAGCCAATTTTGGCCTACAAACTCGTTTCTAACAGACCAAATAGCATATAATTCATATAGAGACTTCATATAAACATATTTCAAAGACTATAAACATGATTCTACCTAAAAAATAACATAAACAACGAATTTAAAACATCCAATTTCATTGTTTTTGATAAAAACTCACTTTTTGATATTTTCAATGAAAATCAACACTTTGTAATTTTGTTTTTCAACCAAAACAGTTAATTCAAAGTATTTTATCAAAGTATATACATACTCTACAACATTTCAATAATTAATTTGTCAACTAAACAATAGATAAAACCTTAATTTCTACCTTAAACCAAACAATATATATAAACACAAAACTCTCTTAAAAAAAATATTTTCTTTACAAACATATACATAATATCAATTTATTGACTATAACTTATGAAAATCATTTTAACATCACTAGTATGCAATATAAAGCCACATAACAACAACAATTCATGCTTACACAAAGATTCTACAGAGAATTTGGGAAGATAAAAACTAAACTTTTAAAACTAAAAGAAATAGGAGAATACCTTGATAGAAGATGATATGGCTATTCTTTTCTACTTTCAAGCCTCTCCTTCTCCAATCTCTAGCCTTCCTTTCTCTTTTCTTTTTTTCTTTTCTTCTTCTTCTTCTCTTCTTCTTCCTCTGAGTTTTCTTTCTTCTCTCTAACCTCTCTCCTCTAACATACGTCTGAACAAATAACGTATATAGATATTATATATATTAATTATATAATATAATTATAAAATACATAACTGACATCAGTTAAAAGTTTTTGAAATCAAAAGCCATAAAGCTTGTTTGGTTACTAACTAAAAAAATAACCCATTAACCTTACACCTTGTTTGGTAAAACTCAAATAAATTAAAGACTTAATAGGCATTACGCCTTGTTTGGCCAAAACGGAATTAAAACTCCTTTAAGTTATTTTAATAATTACCTTATAAAAGGTTATTTGTCACACATTAATTTAATTAAATTAATCTTAATAACAATTTTTAAATTACTACATCACATAAATCAATACCACCAAAATTATAATTTCTATATAATTATAACTTTATTTAATCAACCAACACATCCTTTTTAATTACAAATTCCAATAAAAAGAATAGTAATTGAATTAATCAAAATTATCTAACTTAATAATTAAATTAAATTAGCAAAATAATTAATTTTCCTTAATTATTTATTTAACAAATAATTAAGCACATCAATTCAAATTTGAACAATTATTTATTCAACAATAAACACATCCATTAAATATTTAAATAATTCATAAATATTTAATATAACAATTAAAATTGTAAATGTTACATCACTATTCCAAAGATCCATTTCTTCTAAGGTAAGGGTATTATTTCTTTCGTATTCATGAAGAGAGTTATTTTCTTTCAATACCGTAAGGGTTGTTATTTCATTCTTTATTATTATGTTGGATTAACTCATGCCTATGCGAAGTACCGCATACATGGTGAAATTCTTCATTATTCTATTCTTTATTATTACATTGGAATAACTTTTATGCATACGGTCTATCATATGCCTCGTGAATTATGTTGTTATTCCATTCTTTATTATTACATTGGAATAACTTTTATGCATCTTGATCTATCGCATGCACAGTGAATTACATTGTTATTCCATTCTTTATTATTACATTTGGAATATCCTGTTTGTCGGATTACGCATGACTGACCAGTTCCATTCTTTATTATTACATTGGAATATCCTACATGCATTTTTCATTACGCATGACCTAGTTACATTCCTTATTATTACATTTGGAATATCCTCATGCATGCGGATTACGCGTGACTTTGGTTTCATTCTTTATTATTTTATTGGGAATAACATGTCTGTACGGTCTATCGCATGCCTGTTGAATTCTTTTGTTATTCCATTCTTTATTATTCTATTGGAATAACCTGTCTATGTGGATTACCGTATGCATGGTGAATGATCCTTCATATTCATTCATTATTAAATTGTGGAAATGGTCTGTCTACGTGGATTACCGCATGGTGGGTGAAAATCCATTTACAGTTTCGTATATTCTATTATACTCATATGAGATATCATTTCTTTTGTACTCGTCATGAAATATCATTTTCTTTGATATTTTTCTTTTTCTGAGTTACTATTCATGGAGTTACTATTCACCCGAGCTTACTATTCACTCTAGTATTATTCACTTTCTTTTATTCGGGTACTTTTCAGATCGAGTACTATTCACGAGTTACTATTCACTGAGTTACTATTCACCCAATTACTATTCACCCGAATATTATTCACTTTCGGGTATTTGAGTACTTTTCATGCTGCATTATCGGTCGGAGTACTATTCACGAGTACTATTCTGACCCGACTTTTATAAATAAAGATGAATTTTCTATAAATATTATTTTTGAATATTATGGAATAAATTTGATATAATGTTATAGTTGTGGGTAATATTTATAAATTTTGCAAAAGTAAGCAAGTTGTTATAAAATATTAGTTTGGTGGGGAATATTCTTTTTTGTAAGGAATATTAAATACGACGGCTCGATCATTAATGGACCCCTGGCGGAAGTATTATAAAATAGTTAGAAAGCGACAAAATTATCTTTCTATAAAAATAACGGCGGAGGTGTTCACTGATAAAAGCTGTTGAACTACCCTTGGTGGTAAAAATGCGATGTCTGGCGTGGTTGCGTAGTAGCACACTGCGGTATTGATTATTGATCTTCGTGAAAGTCACTTAGCTATACTCGATTATTACTCTGATAATTCTTTGCATCATATCTCTTATATTATTGATTCAATTATTGTCACGATATCATACATATAATATGTTATATTATTAATTGAGACGACAAGTTATAAATGATTAATAATTGTTGAAAGATTAAAAATGTGTTGATTAAAAATAAAATGATTTGTGGTAATATTTATTCAATCCTTGATGTATATAAAGAGTACATTATGAGGCGTTTGTGGTAAGTTTGATTATTTTATGGGGGCCCATATGTCATCATCTAAGAGTCTCTTAAATCGATAGTATTTACCTTTGTGAATAGTAATTACCTTTGTGAATAGTAATTACCTTTGTGATAGTAATTACCTTAAATCGATAGTATTTACCTTCCGTCGATAGTATTTACCTTTGTTTGAATAGTAATTACCTTTGTGAATAGTAATTACCTTCGTCGATAGTATTTACCTTCGTCGATAGTATTTACCTTCGTCGATAGTAATTACCTTCTTCGATAGTAATTACCTTCAATAACCTTTCGATAGTAATTACCTTCGTCGATAGTAATTACCCCTTCATGTAGTAGTTGTCCCTTGATATTACCAGAGTTAAGCGCCTCTTGATTGTTCCAAGGTTAATTACCCCTTCATGAAATAGTAGTTGTCTCTTGATATTACCAAAGTCATTTTGACCCTTCGTTAAGACCAAGAGCCACCCTCGGTTTTTCTATAAATAGAAAGCTCATTCCTTCATTATTTCTTACGAATTCATTGAAACTAGAGAGAAAACTATAGAGAAAGAAAGAAGAAAAGTATTCTTTACTTCACTTTTCCAATATTCGATTCTTCTAAGGTAGGGAATATTATTTGTTGTACCGTAAGGGGTGTTTATTCTTTCTTATTCATGAAGAGAACTTACATTATTCCATTCTTTATTATTACATTGGAATAACTTTTATATCTGTGGACTCCCTATACTTGGTGATTTCCTTACATTTATTCCATTCTTTTTATTACATTGGAATAACTTTTGTATATCCCCTATACTTGTGATTTTCTTACTGTTGTACCATTCTTTATTATTACATTGAATAACTCATATACGTGGTTTACCTATACTTGGTGACATTCTTTATTATTACATTTGGAACATCACATGCATGTGTTTTACAGGACTGGTTTAAATCTTTTATTATTACATTGGAACATCACATGCATGTGTTTTACACCGGACTGGTTTCCGTTTTTATCATTACATTGGAATATCCTATCATGTGTTTTACAGGATGCGGTTCCATCTTTATTATTATTGGAACATCACATGGTTGTGTGTGTTTTCACGACTGGTTCCGTTATTTATTATTACATTGGAATAACTTTTGCTGTCTGATCTATCGCGTGCATGGTGATTTCTTTTGTTATTCCATTCTTTATTATACCCTTGGTTAAAACTTTGACTTCTATACTCCATGAAATTAGTAGAATATCCTTGATATTTGCGTTTCATCCAAAGATATCTTTTCATGGAAATATTCTTACGATCATTCTTGAATTTTACTCTACAAAAGCATGTCTTGTTGACAATTTGGGCGTTAATAATTCTGGATAAAATAATTCTTGAACTTGTTTTATTGAATTCTTATATCATTGTCATCATCCTCATGTTTATATTATGTTGAAAGTCATCTGTGGCTTTGTAGTGCATGGATGGACTTGGTATGATTATGACCGAGGATTATTCGATTATAATCATGGCCGTAATGTTACAAATGATGTGGTAAAAGTCCTCGTTGGCGCCGTAGTGCATTGATGGACGATTGTTGGCATGATCATGACCATTGATGAATACCACGAATATCCTTGGCCCGTGAGTGCATGGATAATTTGTGGTTGTGACCCGTAGTGCATTGATGAGCAGGTTGGCATGATCATGACCATTAATGAATACACAACTATTCTTGGTAGTAGTGCATGAATAATTGTGGTCGTGATACTAAAAATAATATCCTTGGCCGTAGTGCGGGGGTGATTCGATGATGTGGAATATTTATTAAAAAATGAGTCTCGGCTATAAAATGATGAAAAACCTTTTAAATCATAAAAGATAGTAGATTTTATTTTCTACTTGACTCTTTTAATGGATTGCTTGTTCATTGCAGATTAAACTTGATGTTCATTATATTTTATCGGTTTAACATTGTTGTGAAGACTAATGATAATTTATTACGCATTATCTTAGTCATAATATTTCTTCTTGAGCTAGTTGAGCTCACCCTTTCTTTCACTTGTTCTCTTGAGAAATGAGAATATAGGCGGGACGAGTCGGGGAGCGGAGTAATGGTCCGAGGATAGCATTAGTAGTCCTCACTATTACGTGAAAATAGTGTGATAATAATTGTAATGAGGACTCCTTTTGAGTTTGTATAATCTCTAGTAGACAATATTTGTATTCAAACTCACGGTTTATGTCGTATTGTACCAGACGCTGTTATATTAGTAAGTTGTATTTAAATTGTATACCATGTATCTGACTACCCAAGATGGGTGATGTATACCTAATTTTGGGGGCGTCACGGTTGGTATCAGAGCTTAGGGATATGATCCCTGGCTAAGATGTGAGAATAGTACTAGGAGGGAGAGAGAGAAATTCCTTCGCTAGTATGACCTACCTAAGTTTATGTGCTATTTTATTGGTCGGTCAGAATATAAGGATAATTTGTTACATGTCAATTAACCTTTTGTTTTGTGGCAGTATCTGAAAATGACATCTGAGAATGTTGAGAATAGCAATGGAGCACGGTGATCGTTGATTCACCACATATCAATAATCGGGATAATGTGCATCGAGGCGACGAAATCCTCATACAAACAACAACAACAACGACCAAATGATGAATGATCAAATGTTCGGAGGCTTTATGCAATTTATGCAACAATGAGCGAAGGCGACTCTCGCCCAAAACGTAGGTGGAAACACGAAAAACTCTCGGTGGGTCACCGCTAAACAATTCAAGGAGCTGGGACCACCGGAGTTTAAGGAGCCAAAACCACTTACGCGGAAGCATGGATAAAGCAGATCACCAAGATATTTGATGTCTTGGGATGCTCAGAGAGCAAAAGGTTCCCTTTCACGCCTTTATGTTGCGCGGAGAGGCGATTCTTGGGTGGGAATCGGTAAAAACGTACTCAACTTCTTTGTCTTGAAGATATCTTGGGAGAAGTTCCAGGAGTCATTCAACGACAAATACTTTCACGAAAGTATTACGCCACATGAAGGAGGTGGAGTTTATCAAGTTGGAACAAAACAATATGACCGTGTCGCAATACGAGGCAAAATTTGCGGAGTTATCACGGTTTGCGTCCCACTTGGTGGATAATGAAGAGAGAATGACGCGAATGTTTTTAAGAGGTTTGAAGCCGGAGATACGTCAACATCTTATTTCTCATAAACTGTGTTTGTATTCAGATGTTGTAAATAGGGCTCAGTTAGTGGAGCGCGATAACGAGTCAACGCAACTAAAAGAGAGCGGTAAGCAAAATTATAATACCGGTGAGTAGTCATCGAGCGGTGACAACAACAAGCGTGGAGGAATCAACGGGCCGGATATGGTAACCACTTGGTGGTAATCGAGGCCAAAACAATAAGAATGGACATTTCAAGAAAAGGAGATTCAACAATGATGGAAAGACGTCGGCATCAAAGACCCGTTGTTAAGGAAGGAGAAAGACCACCTATCATATGCTTCAAATGCGGAGGAGAGGACACATCGATCCAATCGCTACGCCATGCCATCCAAAGCATGTTATAATTGTGGAAGAGAAGGTCACTTAGCTCGATTTTGTCGTTTCATCAAGACAAATTCAACTAGGATGGAGGCACCAAAGGTCATCCCGAGAAAAACCAAAAGCCGTGTAGTTTAAGAGAGAGCGTTTTTTTCGTGACCAAGGAACCCGAATAAAATTATCACGGGTAAGTTAATCATAAGCTCTTGCGAAGTCTATACCGTGTTAGATACCGGTTCTACCCACTCTTTTATTTCACCTAGTTGTGTTCAACGTTTAAATTTGACTCAAGAAGAAGTTAAACTTTGACTTATTGGTTGAAACTTCGTTAGTAGGAGCCTTCATTACCTCTCACTATTTTAAATCTTGTTTGATTCAAATAAACATTTTCACGTTACTTCGTCGATCTTATCTCTTTGAAAATATTTGTCTTTGATGTGATTTTTAGAAATCGATTGGTTAAATACTCATCATGATTTTGGTAAGGTTGTTAGCTTTTTCATATTCTTAACCAACCTTATTATGCGAAATTCAAAGTAACCAAACCACTAAAGTCAATCATTGTCATATCGAGCCATAAGTAAAGAGCCCCGATCCTTTCGTTGTTGACTTCCTTGTGTGGAATGCATTCAGCCGGACTTTTCCGTAGGCGACGTCGTGGATGAAGATGGCAAGTTGATAGGTATCATTGTGAGGTGCTATCCAGTTAAGGGATAGAAGTCACGATTGGTATTAATGTGACGTCTTATCCAAGTCTTGGACGAGAGTATGAATTTTGAATGATATTTCTATCATTAATAAATTTCTTGGCGTATTCTTGAAGACTTCCTAGCCTACCCTAGAACGTGAAATCGAATTTTATATTGACCCCCCAAAGATAAAAACCCATTTCTTAAACCCTCAAATATTTCTTTACTTAAAAGCGAACGTAACATGCGCCAAAGATGTTGACTCGAAATCATTGAAGATTATGATCATACCATCCAATACCATCCTGGAAAAGCGAACGTGGTAGTGATGACGATTGAGTAGAAGATCATATGCAAGTACGAAAAGTTATTATTAAACGCAAAGGCCCATTTTGTGTGACTTGCAAAGGATGGAGATAGAGTTAAAGACTCTGAGGACGCATGTGATGATAGCGAGTATATAGTAGTAGAACCGACTTTAATCGATAAAGTTAAAGTCGCTTTCAAGCTACGCACACGATTCGAGAGATCGATGCGCGATGAGAAAGAAAGTGAAGAAGGAAGGTGCTATCTTTGGAAGCAAGAATCGATGAAGAAGGAATACTTGAGTCAACTCCGGACTTTTGTTCCTAACGACCCGATTTAAAGTATAATATCATGATGGAGGCGCACAACACACCATTTGCAATCCATCTCGAGAGTACCAAAATGTATCATGATATTCGTCATACATTTTGGTGGAGCAATATGAAGAGAGAGATAGATTTGCGATGTTTATCTCAAGGTGTCTAACTTGTCAACGAGTTAAAGCGGAGCATCAAGTACCAAAAAGGTCCATTACAACCAACCACTTGATGAAAGTTCGAGCACATTACCATGGATTTCATGGAGAGCACATTACCATGATGCATTTGATTTCGATACATCACCAAGTCTTCCTAAGGTTTCTCAAGGCATTGATGCGATTTGGGTCATTGTTGATAGATTGACCAATCCAAGCTTCTCGCTTTCATTACCGAGACGAGAAACTTATTACACTTTTGTAATATTCATGAACGCAATCAAATTGCAAAAATAAGCTAAACGCGTAAAAAATCGTAGTTTAAAAAAAATTACAAACCATATACCCTGATCACCCTTTATGCACAATTATTAATTAAACGAAAAGATAAAGAATAAAATCATACCTCAAGATCGAGCTTCCTCGTGTACAAGTTCACCTCCAAATCCTTTTCGCTCAACTTGAATCCACCGGGTTTGGTTCCTTCCTTCGATCAACGTTAGCCACCCAAGTGTTTGGCCTCTAGAGGAGATCCACCAAGGAAGAAGAAAATTCAAGAAGAAGGGTGGTTCACAAAACCCTAGTTTTTCTATCTCTATAGAAAAGGCGCACTCTCCAACAATTGAATTTATTACGTATGTTGTTTGTAAAAGTCAACAACCCCATCACCCATAATAATAAGACTCTCTTATTTATAGATATGGGCAACCCACCTTAACAATTAAGGAATTGGGTTTTATTTAATTAATTAAATTCCTTTTAATTAATTAAGCTCCCTAATCTTATTAGGATAATTAATTAAACTCCTTTAACTAATTTTCCTTCCTAATCCAATTAGGAATAAATGAGAGTACTTATATTAAATTAATTCCTAAACTCTTTTAGAAATTAAAATAATAATAATTGTAATAATATTAATAAGACTCTCTTATTAATTTATATTTAATATTTCTAAAATATTAAATAATAATATTAAGCTATTTAATTTATTCTATCACCATAGATTAAATTAAATATACATAACATATTATTATTATTATTATGCCATTAACTTCTTAAATAATTATTCTTCCTTTTATGGTGTGACCCTTTAGGTTCTCCATATTAAACCTATTGTGAATAAATCAATTAGAATAATTCTAATCTTATTTAAATAAATAAATTAAACAATTAATTTATTTAAATAAATAATATTTATTCTACAATAGGATATAAGCCTCCCTAATGCGAACGACTTTCCGTATAATATAGATTTCAACATTAATCATAAAAGAACCTTTCGAGTAAATAGTTACCGCATAATTCAATCCTTCCACCATACAATGTCCCAATTAAATATAAGACATGGAATTACCGCTCAAGTCTTATTTTATTTAATTATATGTATTTCGATCCTTAAATGCACAACTCCAAATAATGCAAATTAGAAACTCCTTTCTAATTTCATTCTCGCCGCCAAGGACTACCGGGTTGTCATTTATCGAATCACATAGACATTTCTCTTCTTTATTAGTAAGTGGTAGATTCTTTATCGATCATACATTATCTCCATGTACAACTTATTATACCCAAGCATACCTTTGATATACCCTAAGGGTCTTAAGGAATAAGTCAAAGTATAACTCATCATACACAAGATACTATGATGATCTCAAGTCCAAGGATCACTTGATTACTACTATCACTACAGAAATTCTATCGACAGCAAAAATAAAACTCCATTAGGTATTCCTTAGCGAGCCACGCTCAAAGAAACTTATTCTCTAATAAGCACCTACATACTTGCTTTAGTGTTCCACACAAATGATCATGAGATCAATCATCCTCATCCAATGAGCAAGCAACGATGTACCAATCTATCCTGGATTCACTAATCCCCAATTTAGTAATCCAACGATTGGGAACTATTTTAGTTTTAAGCTTTCTAAGAATTTAGATCTCATTAGAATGATCATCATCATTATTCTAAAAGCATTGCTTAAAACTACGGGTTTATCACATATTATAAAACAAAGATCATGTAGATAATTAAAAGCCTTTAATAAATTAATACTTTTTATTAATAAATGAATAAGATTGTTACAAAGTATATGCTTTATCATCAAACATGATCGGGTTGTGTGCATACTACTTTCAATCTCCCACTTGCACTAAAGCCAATCGCCATGGTATCTCATACTCTTCTTCTCTAAGTGACGATTATCCCCCGCTTGGATAAGCTTTTAGTTAATGGATATGTAATGTTGTTCATGAGAGTCCACTATCTCTATAGTGATTTCCCATCTTCAAATGATTCTAATAATCAAATGAAAGTGCCACAACACATGTTTAGATCCAAGATGAGACTTAGAACTATTCCTAGTTCTCAGAATGAACTTTTAATCCAAACAATCAACTCATAGCAGCATTTTATAGCTATATACTTTGTCTTTATCACTAAACCAAAGAACTCTTTTTGCTGCTTGAACCTTTCCAATTCATCGCACTACTCGCTCAAGATAACGCTTTACCTTAAAGTGGATTTTCTCGTCATCTTGTCTCCGTCTCTCGAAAAACTTGAGTCTCATAAGCCCTCTAGTTTTAATTTAGACCCACCATGAATATGATCACATCCTTAGTGCCTAAGTAAGAACTTTAAGATGTTTTTCACCGACTCATAGTGAACTTCTCCATAATACGACCGATCAACATCGTGTCTCGTATATTTCATCAGATACATGATCGTCACTCATGCGACCTCTCTTTTCAGAGTCTCTGTGGGGACTATTAAGAGAGATACACCCATAGCTCATCATCATGAGACATCTCTTGAGTTTGCCATGCTAAACGACTTTTAGCATCAAATGAATATACGCTCTCGGGTTAAGTCGAGCATCCTCTTAAATCTATCTATATAGATTTATATCCCCAATTAAGATACTCTTCCCAAATCATTCATGGAGGAATGTTTAGACAACTTTATCTTTACCGATTGTAGCATTGGTATGTCATTCCTCATCCGTAGTATATCAACATATAATACTAGAATGTCACGACGCCCCAATCCATCTTTTGTACACACTTTTCATTCTTATTTTTGATAAAATCAAACTCTTTTGATCTCTTACCTCATCGAATGTAACTCGATCATCATCTTCTATGATGTGTACCTCATCATCATCATCATCATCTGATGAATCCATCACCATCCTAGGTGATGATCTACCTCCTAGTATCTTTCCGATTATTCCATTTACGATTATCTTGGCAGGTACAATAGTCTATCTACAGTTCCTCTTATTCGACTTATAAGTTTTGTGGTTCTTGAACTCTTCAAGATCTATTATCCTCCCACTAGCCCCTTTTAATGATAAACACCTTTATCTTAGTAGGCGCGTGTTTCGCAACAAACACCTTTTGCTAAGTAGATTATAGAACATATACCCTAAACTTACTTTAGGATGTCCCACAAATCAGACTTGTCAAATCTTGTCCCAAGCTTATCCTTTGAAACCTTTTCACATAAGTCGACAACCCCTTATCTTAACATACTTAAGATTAGAATCCTCCCCGCCCATAACTTTTTTTATGAGTCTTCAAATGGATTTTGAGGTTACCTTTTTCGTAGATATGCAAATATTTCTAGGACATGATCCTGTAAGATACCGGAATGTCTCAAAAATCATTATGGACCGCACTATGTCCAACAAGGTACGATTTTTTCCTTTCGTATACATCAATCAATTATTATGTATCGAGAGGTGTCCATTATGAGAAAACCATTTGAGATGATCTAGAAACTTATCAGACAAGTATTTATTCCTTGATCTAATCAAAGAATCTTAATACTTTGCCAATTTGTTTCACTTCAATTCTTTGAACCTTTCAAATAATTCACACTTGTATTTCAAAGAAATACACACATTCAACTCTTTTCAATGATCATCTCCTTTTCTTATACTAATTTGTTCAATTTATAAAATTATTTTCACGTAAGTCAAGTATACAAAATTTATTAAGTAATATTCCATTTATACAAAAAAACATTATTATTATAAATAACAAACAATTGTTCTTAATTATAATACCAAAAATTTCATCATCCAACAATAAAATGGAAATAATATTTTAACAAGAACCGAAATACAATAACAACTTATCGACTTAATAGATTTGCCCAGAGGCATTGCTAAACTATAAGTTTCTATAGCTAATGCAAACCTTTGCTTCATTTCCACACATAGATTACTTATATTTGTTTAGCTTTCTACTGCTTGGTCCCTTCATAAATCTATATTTATGATAACCAAAAGTCGGATCCAATACCCAAGTAGAACCTCGACTTAAAGAAAAATTTATTTCAAATCATGAACAAAAATCAGATTTTGTAACCAAACTTCACTAAGCTTCTTTTTTCGTTAGCCTCTCGCAAGATGCTTCTCGCAGCTTTTTCCAAAGGTCCCAGTGCTTATTGCAAAGGGAAGCAAACCCTTTGCTATCCGTATCGCTTTTGTTCTTATTATCCTTTGTTTATGCCTTTCTATTTACCTTCTTTGAATCGCTCTTCTTTTTCGTAAGATCCTTTGGCCCCTACCAAGAAGACTTGATCTTTCTTGGTTGAAAGTGACTCTCAACATTTTTCAACATGTTAAGCAAATCAATGAGGTCGATATCTAGCTTGTTCATATGAAAAAAATCACAACAATTGTGAAAGGAGTCCGGAGTGAGTGCAAGATCAAATCTCGCTCTCAACTCCATCCATCCATGACAAAACCAATTGTCCTAATCGATCAATCAAATTGATTATGTTAAGAACTTTTGTCTGCATTTATAGTGCCATCGGCCATTCTAGATCTAAGAGCTCCTTAGATATCTCGATATCTATCACCCCATTTTCCTCACCATCAACTACTTGATGTGCAGAATATAGTAGAGCATCCATAGTTTCATGTCGACGTCAAGCTCAAGCATACTCATGGATGCGAGCATGATGCATCGAGCCAATCAGGCATCATCTCGCCACTTTCTAAAAGTAGCAATCTCTTCCTCGTAGGCATTGTCTCGCAACCATTGCAGGATAGGCGATTATGATATAAGATAGCTTTTTCAAATGCATGAGAACTATTCTCAAATTCCTTAACCAATCCGCTTAATTCTTGGCCCGTTAATTTAGCATCTAATATGCTTCGCAGTTGATAGTAATTTTAGACATTGTAAAATTTCAGAAATGAATTTGTAATTAACAACATTTTAACATACATTCTTTTATTAATTACCAAAATAAATTAGGTCTTGTTTTAAATTGGTATCTCCCACTATTTTCTTCAAACTATATTACCTCACTTATATAGTTCGCAAAAAATCTAATTAAAGATTTGCTAGTGAGAATAAGGATCCCATTTCAAATGTATATAGCCTTGTGGTGACACAACAAACTATATATAAATAAATAGGTAGACAACTTTTGTCAATTACATCAACTATGCAACTCCTTTTCTTTTGCCTCTTAGATTATTTTGATCAAGTGGTGGCACATCCGAATCAAAATTATCCAAGTTAAGTCCAACCTAGCACTCCATATATTCAAAAAAGAAAAATATCATCCTTGTGGTGACACAACAAAAAAAATATTGTTCAATTTTCTTTATAAGCATCAAATGTGATAAATTAACATCTTAAATACTTAATACTTGCCTTGTGGTGACACAACAAACTCATATTAAATATTTAATACTCTATTAATTTTATCATGCTAGAAGCTTACGCTCGATATTCCAAATATCTTTGAACGCTTAGACTTAATATAAAAAAAAATCGAGGGGTTTGTTATTAATTTGTCTCATCTTGTTTAGCGCACATTTATATATATATATATATAAATACGCATATATAATAAACATGCAAGCATGTTTGCATAATATATATATATATATATATATAGTATATACATATATAGAATACTATATTCTACCCGGATTGATTATGGACTTTTATTCTAGTTTGTCTCACTAGAGCCACCAAGTGAACCAAAAGGTCAAACCCTAGGGGTGCAAGAAATAATATTTAAATATAACTATTACATTTAAACCCTGCTCCATTACAAACGGGTCTTCAAGCGCTTCTTTTCTTTTTCGATCTCCAATTTTTCAAAATTAATTCTAACTATTCCTATTACAAAACTATTTAAAATAAATAGAAACCTCGATCAAGCCAATAAGGGAAGTACATAGAGGAGAGAGAAATTTACATTAAGAAAAATTAGAGAAGACGAGGTACGCAGAATTCCCATTTAATAAAAACCCATACATTCATGCATCCAACTAAAATAAAATCCAATCACATCGGGTCAATAATCCATAATCAATCCCATTTATTATCATACACATCATATACGCATCAATAAATAACATTCATCTCATGAATAATAAACATTTAATATATATATTGATATCATTTAATGGGCAAATTTAGTTAGTATAAAATCTAATTTTGAATCAAAATAAACTCCTTTATTTTAATCCAAATTTAAATCAAAATAAAACTATTTTATTTTAATTTATCCAATTTTGAATAAAATAAACTATTTTATTTTAATCAAAATCTTTAATCAAAATAAACTCCTTTATTTTAATTAATTATGGAATCCAATTCCATATAAAAAAAAAATTTTAATTAAATAAACTTTTTATTTTAATTAATTATGGAATCCAATTCCATGTAAAAAAAAAAATTTTATTAAAGGAAACACACTTTTCTTTTCCTATTCACAAATAAACTCTTTATTTTGAATAATATGAAATCTTATTTCATATCTAAATAAACTCCTTTATTTAAGGAAATACTGATTCTTTCTTTTCCTATTCACAAATAAACTCTTTATTTTGAATAATATGAAATCTTATTTCATATCTAAATAAACTCCTTTATTTAAGGAAAATAAATTCAATTTCAAACTCTAATTATTATAATCCATTTAAATCCAATTCCAACTCTAATTATGAATTAATTTTAAAAAATTTAAAATTTTTAATTTTAAAATTAAAATAAACTTTTTTTTTTAAAATTAAAATAAACTTTTTTATTTTAAAATAAATATATTATATTATATATATATATAATATAATATATATATATATATATATATATATATATATATATATATATATATATATATATATATATATATATATATATATATATATATATATATATATATATATATATATATATATATATATATATATATATAATATATATATATATATATATATATATATATATATATATATATATATATATATATATATATATATAAATATATATATATATATATATATATATATATATATATATATATATTTTTTTTTTTTTTTTTTTTTTTTTATTAATATATATATATATATATATATATAAAAAAATTAAAATAAATAACAAAAAATAAAAAAAAATTATTTATAAAATAATATTTTTTTTATAATTTTTTAATTTTTTTTAATTTTTATTTATTAATTTTTTTTTATTTTTATTTTTTAAATTAAAAAATTTTTTTTTTTTTTTTTTTTTTTTTTTTTTTTTTATATTTTATAAATAAAATTATGCCCAATTAAATTGTTCTAAACACATATCAATATACATATCAAATTAAAACAATTAATAATTTGTATAAAGGTTCGGCTCGATGCCACCGTTAGGTTTGTAATATTCATGAACGCAATCAAATTGCATAAAAAAAAAGCTAAAACAGTAAAAATCGTAGTTTAAAAAATTTTACAAACCATATACCCTGATCACCCTTTATGCACAATTATTAATTAAACGAAAAGATAAAGAATAAAAATCATACCTCAAGATCGAAGCTCCTCGTGTACAAGTTCACCTCCAAATCCTTTTCGCTCAACTCAATCCACCGGTTTGGTTCCTTCCTTTCGATCAACGTTAGCCACCCAAGTGTTTGGCCTCTAGAGGTGATCCACCAAGGAAGAAGAAAAAATTCAAGAAGAAGGGTGGTCGGCTAAAACCCTAGTTTTTCTATCTCTATAGAAAAGCGCACTTCCAACAAATTGAAATTATTATTATGATGTAAAAAGTCAACAACCCCCACCCCCATAATAAGACTCTCTTATTTATATATGTGGGCAACCCACCTTAACAATTAAGAATTGGGTTTTTTTAATTAATTAAATTCTTTTAATTAATTAAGCTCCCTAATCTTATTAGGATAATTAATTAAACTCCTTAAACTAATTTTCCTTCCTAATCCAATTAGGAATAAATGAGAGTACTTATATTAAATTAATTCCTAAACTCTTTTAGAAATTAAAATAATAATAATTGTAATAATATTAATAAGACTCTCTTATTAATTTATATTTAATATTTTTCTAAATATTAAATAATAATATTAAGCTATTTAATTTATTCTATCACCATAGATTAAATTAAATATACATAACATATTATTACGATTATGCCATTAACTTCTTAAATAATTATTCTTCCTTTTATGGTGTGACCCTTTAGGTTCTCCATATTAAACCTATTGTGAATAAATCAATTAGAATAATTTAAATCTTATTTAAATAAATAAATTAAACAATTAATTTATTTAAATAAATAATATTTATTCTACAATAGGATAAGCCTCCCCAATGATCAACGACTTTCCGTATAATATAGATTTCAACATTAATCATAAAAGAACCTTTCGAGTAAATAGTTACCGCATAATTCAATCCTTCCACCATACAATGTCCCAATTAAATATAAGACATGGAATTACACAAGTCTTATTTTATTTAATTATATGTATTTTTCCCTTAAATGCACAACTCCAAATAATGCAAATTAGAAACTCCTTTCTAATTTCATTCTCGCTTTTTGCCAAGGACTACCGGGTTGTCATTTATCTAATCACATAGACATTTCTCTTTTTATTAGAAGTGGTAGATTCTTTATCGATCATACATTATCTCCATGTATAACTTATTATACCCAAGCATACCCTTTGATATACCCTAAGGGTCTTAAGGAATAAGTCAAAGTATAACTCATCATACACAAGATACTATGATGATCTCAAGTCCAAGGATCACTTGACTACTATCACTACAGAATTCCTATCGACAGCAAAAGTAAAACTCCATTAGGTATTCCTTAGCGAGCCAATGCTCAAAGGAACTTATTCTCTAATAAGCACCTACATACTTGCTTTTAGTGTTCCACACAAATGATCATGAGATCAATCATCCTCATCCAATGAGCAAGCAACGATGTACCAATCTATCCTGGATTCACTAATCCCCAATTTAGTAATCCAACGATTGGGAACTATTTTAGTTTTAAGCTTTCTAAGAATTTAGATCTCATTAGAATGATCATCATCATTATTCTAAAAGCATTGCTTAAAACTACGGGTTTATCACATATTATAAAAACAAAGATCATGTAGATAATTAAAAGCCTTTAATAAATTAATACTTTTTATTAATAAATGAATAAGATTGTTACAAAGTATATGCTTTATCATCAAACATGATCGGCTTGTGTGTACCATGTTACGTAAATATGTGAAAGACCCAACCATATTATCGAAGTTAGAACCGAACGAAAATAGCGGAAGATTTGACGATGAAGAGGTTCCTGCTCAAATTTTGATAAGAAGGAACATATTCTACGCCCAAGGTTATACCTCAAGTCAAAGTTTTGTGGAGGAACCACGATGTTGAGGAAATGACTTGGGAGTTAGAATCAAATGAAATCAAGGTATCCTTACCTCTTCGACATACCAGTATCGCATTCTAATTTCGAGGGCTTAAATTTCATAAGAAGGGAGGTCAGTAAGACCCAAACTTTATAAATAAAGATGAATTTTCTATAAATATTATTTTGAATATTATGGAATAAATTTGATATAATGTTATAGTTGTGGTAATATTTATAAATTTTGCAAAGTAAGCAAGTTGTTATAAAATATTCGCTTGGTCTGGGAATATTCTTTTGTTTGGGAATATTCGTATAACGGCTCAATCATCAGGGACCCCACAACGTAAGTATTGTCGTAGTTAGAAAAACGACAAAATTATCTTTCTATAAAAATAACTACGAGGTGTTACCGTTAAAACTGCTGAACTACCCTAGGTAAAAGTACAAGAATACGCTGTGGTCAGATAAGTAGCACACTATATTGATTATCGATGCTTACGTGAGAAGTCACTTAGCTATACTCAATTATTGCTACAAAGAATTGTCGCGATCATATCTCTTATATTATCGATTCAATTATTGTCACAAAGATCATCTCAGATAATATGTTATATTATTAAATCAATAATCGAGACGACAAGTTATAAATGATTAATAATTGTTGAAAGATTAAATATGTGTTGATTAAAAATAAAATGATTTGTGGTAATATTTATTCAATCCTCGATGTATATAAAGAGTCCTCATATGAGACGCTTGTGGTAAGTTTGATTATTTTATGGGGGCCATATGTCATCATCTAAGAGTCTCTTCACAATAGTAATTACCTTCAATAGTAATTATTTTGAATAGTAATTACCTTTAATAGTAATTACCTTTCATAATAGTAATTACCTTCATCAATAGTAATTACCTTCACAATAGTATTTACCTTTACACAATAGTAATTACCTTCAATAGTAATTACCTTCAAATAGTATTTACCTTTGTCAATAATAGTATTTACCTTCATCAATAGTAATTACCTTCTTTAAATAGTAATTACCTTCACAATAGTAATTACCTTCAAATAATAGTTGTCCCTTCACATTACAAAGGCCGAATATTACCAAATGTTAACCTCTTCTTCTTGTTTTCAAAGGTTAATTACCCTTCGCCAAACCACTTTTCTCTTCAATATTACCAAGAGTCATTTTGACTTTCTTCATAAGACCAAGAGCCACCTCGCTTTTCTATAAATAGAGGCCTAGTTCCTTCATTATTTTTACTTAATTCATTCAAACTCTAGAGAGAGAAAAGTATAGAGAGAATAAGAAGAAAGAAGAAGAGTACTTCACTTTTCCAATATTCACTTCTTCTAAGGTAGGATTATTATTTCCTACCAAAAGTAAGGGGTGTTATTCTTTCTTATTCATGAAGAGAACTCTTGTTATTCCATTGCTTATTATTCTCTTGAATAACTCAGATATACGCTGGTTTACCCTATACTTGGTGACATTCTTCTATTATTCCATTCTTTATTATTCATCCTGCTCGTGTTACGCCGACTTTATACACTTGGTGATTTCCTTCTTTATTATTCTATTTTTCCATTCTTTATTATTATTCTGTTGAACATCCTCGTCTGCGTGTGTTTTACACCGACCGGGTTCCGCCTTTTATTATTATTCTCGCTGAACATCCTGCTCTGTGTTTTACACCGACCGGTTCCGCTTTTTATTATTCTCGTTGAATATCCTATCTGCGTGTTTTTTACACCGGACCGGTTCCATCTTTTTTATTATTCTCGCTGAACATCCCGCTCTGCGTGCGAATTTCACGCCGACCGTTCCGTTCCGTTATTTATTATTCTGTTGAATAACCCGCCTCGCGCGGCCTATCGCATGCATGGTGATTTCTTTTGTTATTCCATTCTTTATTATACCCAAATTGGTTAAAACTTTGACTTCTATACTCCATGAAATTAGTAGAATATCCTCGATATTTCATGCTTCATCCAAAGATCTTTTCATGGAAATATTCTTCTCGATCATTCTTGAATTTTACTCTACAAAAAAAAAGATCATGTCGATAATTTGACGTTAATAATTCCTCGATAAAATAATTCTTGAACTTGTTTTATCAATTCTTATATCATTGTCATCATCCTCATGTTTATATTATGTTGAAAGTCATCTCGTGGCCCTGTAGTGTATGGATGGACTTGGTATGATTATGACCGTAGATTATTCTTGTAATCATGACCGTAATGTTACAAAATGATGTGGTAAAAATCCTCAAAGGTCAGAGTAGCATGGATATTTGTGGTGGACAAATATGTTGGCATGATCATGACCATTAATGAATACACAAATATTCTCGGCCCGTAGTGCATGAATAATTGTGGTCGCGATACTAAAGAATATCCTCGGCCGAAAAGTGGGTGATTCGATGATGTGAATATTTATTAAAGTCGAGTCTCAAATATAACAAAGATGAAAAAACCTTTAAATCATAAAAGATAGTAGATTTTATTTTCTACTTGACTTTTTAATGGATCATTGTTTCACCGCAGTTAAACTTGATGTTCATTATATTTTATCGCTTAACATCATCGTTGAAGACTAATGATAATTTATTCTCGCATTATCTTAGTCATAATATTTCTTATCGAGCTAGTTGAGCTCACCCTTTCTTTCACCGTTCTCTCGTGAAATGAGAATATAGCCGGGACGAGCCTGGGAACGGAGTAATGGTCCGTAGATAGCATTAGTAGTCCCTCACTATTCGTGAAATAGTGTGATAATAATTGTAATGAGGACTCCTTTTTTTGAGTTTGTATAATATCTAGTAGACAATATTTGTATTCAAACTCACACTTTATGTCTTATCACAATCTACATAATATTTCATATTATTATAAGTATAGTAAGTAAATGGAGTTGTATTTAAATTTTAATGCACTATGTATCTACTACTACCCAAGATGGGTGATGTGATATACCTAATTTAAAAAGCTATCTTATGTCCTTAATACACCTATCCTCGCAATGGTTGCGCATAATGCCTCGAGGAAGAGATTGCTACTTTTAGAAAGTGGCAAGATGATGCACAGTTAGCTCAATGCATCATGCTCGCATCTATGAGTAACGAGCTTCAAATACGAAGATGAAACTATGGATGCTCTTTACTATATTCCCGCACATCAAGTAGTTGATGGTGAGGAAAGTAGACTAATAGATATCGAGATATCTAAGGAGCTCTTCCGATCTAGAATGACCAATGACACTACAATGCTGAGATAAAAGTCTTTAACATAATCAATTTGATTGATCAATTAGACAACGGGTTTTGTCATGGATGGAGAGTTGAGCCAAGATTTGATCTTGCACTCACTCCGGACTCCTTTCACAATTGTTGTGAATTTTTCATATGAACAAGCTAGATATCAGCCTCGCTGATTTGCTTAACATGTTGAAAAATGTTGAGAGTCACTTTCCAACCAAGAAAGACCATGTCTTACTGGTAGGGGCAAAAGGATCTTCTGAAAAGAAGAACGATTCTAAGAAGGTAAATAAAAAGGCAAAAAACAAAGGATAATAAGAACAAAACCGATACTGGATAAGCAAATGAGTTTGCTTCCACCGCAATAAGCCCGGACACTGGAAAAAACTGCGAGAAGCATCTTGCAGAGGCTAACCAAAGAAGCTTAATGAAGTTTCTGCTACAAATATAAATTTTTGTTCATGATTTAAAATAAATTTTTCTTAAGTCAAGGTTCTACTTGGGTATTGGATACCGACTTTGGTTATCATAAATATAGATTTATGAAGGACCAAGCAAAAGTAGAAAAGCTAAACAAAGATAAGTAATCCTATGTGTGGAAAATGAAGCAAAGGTTGCTACATTAACCATAGAAAACTTATAGTTTAGCATTGCCTACGGAAAATCTATTAAGTCAATAAGTTGTTATTGTATTCCAATTCTTGTTAGAAACATTATTTCCATTTTATTGTTGGACAATGAAATCTTTTGGTATTATAATTAAGAACAATTGTTGTTCTATTTATAATAATAATGTTTTGTATAGAACTAAAATATTACTTAATGGATTTTGTATACTTGACTTACGTGAAAAATTATTTTGTAAATTGAACAAACTAGTATAAGAAAAGGAGATGATCATTCAAAGAGTTGAATGTGTGTATTTGTTGAAATACAAGCGTGAATTATTTGAAAGGTTCAAAGAATTCAGAAGTGAAACAAATTGACAAAGTATTAAGATTCTTAATTAGATCAAGGAATAAATACTTGTGCAATAAGTTTCTAGATCATCTCAAATGGTTTTCTCATAATGGATGCCTCCCGATACGCAAATAATTGATTGATGTATCTCGAAAGGAAAAATCGTACCTTGTTGGACATGGTGCGGTCCATAATGATTTTACCGACATTCCAAATCCTTCTGGGGTCATGTCCTAGAAATGGTCAGATATCTCTACGAAAAAGGTAACCTCAAAATCCAAATTAAGACTCCATAAAAGTTATGGATAGGAGGATTCCTAATCTTAAGTATGTTAAGATAAGGGGTTGTCCAACTTATGTGAAAAGGTTTCAAAGGATAAGCTTGGGACAAGATTTGACAAGTACAGATTTGTGGGACATCCTAAAGTAAGTTTAGGGTATATGTTCTATAATCCTACTTAGCAAAAGGTGTTTTGTTGCGAAACACACTTTTAAGATAAAGGTGTTTATCATTGAAGGGCTAGTGGGGGAGGATAATAGATCTTGAAGAGTTCAAGAACCACAAAATACTATAAGTCAAATAAGAGGAACCTCAGAGATGAATTATTGTACCACAAATCAAATCAGTAAATCTGAATAAGCACCAAAGATACCTAGGAGGTATGGATTCATCATAGATGATGATGATGAGGTACACATCATAGAAGATGATGATCCAGTTATATATGATGAGGTAAGAGTTGTAGACACTCAGAGAAATGGATTGAAGCAAGCTTCTCAAAATGGAACATTCATTTTGATGAAACAATCAAAAGAGTTTGATTTTATCAAAAATAAGAATGAACCTAGTGTGTACAAAGGGTCAAGGGGGAGCGTCAGTGACATTCCTAGTATTATATGTTGATATACTACGGATAAGGAATGACATACCAATGCTACAATCAAGAAAGATAAAGTTGTCTAAACATTCCTCCATGAATGATTTGGGAAGAGTATCTTAATTGGGGATACAAATCTATATAGATAGATTTAAAGGATGCTCGACTTAACCCAAGAACGTATATTCATTTGATGCTAAAGTCGTTTAGCATGGCAAACTCCAGAGATGTCTCATGTTGATGAGCCATGGAGTGTATCTCTTTAATAGTCCCCATAGACTCTAAAAAGAGATCGCATGAGTGACAATCATGTATGCAATGAAATATACGAGACCTGATGTTGATCGGTCATATTCTGGAGAAGATCACTATAAGACAGTGAAAAACATCTTAAAGTACTTAACCGGCACTAAGGATGTGATTAAAATTTATGGTGGGTCTAAATTAAAACTAGAGGGCTTAACAGACTCAAGTTTTTTTACAGAGCACCAAGACGACAGAAAATCCACTTTAAGGTAAAGCGTTACCTTGAACGGTGGTGCAGTGAATTGAAAGGTTCCAAACAACAAAGAGTTGCTGGTTTAGTGATAAAGACAAAGTATATAGCTATAAATGAAGCTAGAAAGTTGATTGTTTGGATAAAAACTTCATTACGTAACTAGAATAGTTCCTAAGTCTCATCTTGGATCTAAACATGTGTTGTGGCACTTTCATTTGATTAAAGAATCATTGAAAGATGGGAAATCACTATAGAGATAGTGGACTCTCAAGAACAACATTACATATCCATTAACTAAAGCTTATCCAACAAAGAGGATAATCGCACTTAGAGAAGAAGGGTATGAGATACCATGACGATTGGCTTTAGTGCAAGTGGGAAGTGGGTTGAAAGTAGTATGCACACAAAGCCAATCATGTTTGATGATAAAGCATATACTTTGTAACAATCTTATTCATTTATTAATAAAAAGTATTAATTTATTAAAGGCTTTTAATTATCTACATGATGTTTTTTTTATAATATGTGATAAACCCATAGTTTTAAGCAATGCTTTTAGAATAATGATGATGATCATTCTAATGAGATCTAAATTCTTAGAAAGCTTAAAACTAAAATAGTTCCCAATCGTTGGATTACTAAATTGGGGATTAGTGAATCCGGATAGATTGGTACATACGTTTCTTGCTCATTGGATGAGGATGATTGATCTCATGATCATTTGTGTGGAGACACTAAAGCAAGTATGTAGGTGCTTATTAGAGAATAAGTTCACTGAACGTGGCTCACTAAGGAATACCTAATGGAGTTTTACTTGCATCGTCAATAGAATTCTCAGTAGTGATAGTAGTACAAGTGATCCTTGGACTTGAGATCATCATAAGTATCTTGTGTATGATGAGTTATACTTTGACTTATTCCTTAAGACCCTTAGGGTATATCAAAGGGTATGCTTGGGTATAATAAGTTGTATATGGAGACAATGTATGATCAATAAAGAATCTACCACTTCTAGTAAAAGAAGAGAAATATCCTATGTGATTCGATAAATGACAACCCAAGAGTCCTTGGCTTAAGGCGTAAATGAAATTAGAAAGGAGTTTCTAATTTGCATTATTTGAGTCAGGCATTTAAGAGTCGAAATACATATAATTAAATAAAATAAGACTTGACAAGAATTCCATGTCTTATATTTAATTGGGACATCAGTATGGTGGAAGGATTGAATTGTACAGTAACTATTTACTCAAAGGTTCTTTTTATGATTAATGTTGAAATCTATATTATCTGGAAAGTCGTTGATCGCTAGGAGGCTTATCCCTATTGTAGAAATAAATATTATTTATTTAAATAAATTAATAGTTTAATTTATTTATTTAAATAAGATTAGAATTGTTCTAATTGATTTATTCACAACCTAGTTTAATATGGAGAACCTAAAGGTCACACCATAAAAGGAAGAATAATTATTTAAGAAGTTAATGGCATAATCGTAATAATATGTTAAGTATATTTAATTTAATCTATGGTGATAGAATAAATTAAATAGCTTAATATTTATTATTTAATATTTTGAAATATTAAATATAAAAAATAAGAGGAGTCTTATTATTATTATTACAATTATTATTATTTTAATTTCTAAAGAGTTTAGAAATTAATTTAATATTAGTACTCTCATTTATTCCTAATAAGATTAGAGGCTAATTAATTAAAGGAGTTTTTAATTATTATCCTAATAAGATTAAGCTTAATTAATTAAAGAAGTTTAATTAAATAAATAAAACCTTCCTTTATCTATAAATAAGATGAGTCTTATATAGAGGGTGTATTATTATGGTGTTGATTTGTCATTTTTCATAATATAATGCGTGATTCCAATTGTTGGAGAGTACGCCTTTTTCTATAGAGAGAGATAGAAAACTAGGGTTTTGCCAAACACCCATCTTCTTGAATCTTTCTTCTTCCTTGGTGGATCACCTCAGAGGCCAAACACTTGGGTGGCTAACGTTGATCAAAGGAAGGAACCAAACCCGTGGATTCAAGTTGAACGCGAAAAGGATTTGGAGGTGAACTTGTACTGAGGAAGCTCGAATCTTCAAGGGTATGATTCTTGTTCTTTATCTTTTCGCTTAATTAATAATTGTGCATAAAGGATGATCCGGGTTTGTAAAATTTTAAACTCGATTTTCACGTTTCGCTTATTTTGTGCAATTTGATTATTCATGAATATTACAAACCTAACAATAATAATACCAAGTCCATCTACGCATTTTAAAGATGGATTTCATGATTATAAGCATGAGGATGATGACAATGACATAATAATTCAATAAAACAAGTTCAAGAATAAATTTTAAAAATTTATAAGTTAATTTATCTTGAAATCAATTCGCCCCAATTGTCAACATGATAATCGCTTTATGGAGTAAAATTCAAGAATGCTCGAAGAATATTTCCATGAAAAGATATAATGAAGCGCAAATATTCGGATATTCTACTAATTTCATGGAGTCTATAAGCCAAAACTTTAACCAAAAAGTATCATAGAATATATGAAGCTGCAAATGGATTTTCACCGCATGCAGTAATCCACGTAGATAATGTCCACAATTTAATAAGGAATGAATACGAAGGATCATTCACCATGCATGTGATAATCCACATGTAAAGAGTTATTCCAATGAATAATAAAGAATGGAACCAGTGTGTGTAATCCATAATAACAAAATAATAAAGAATGGAATAACGGAAAGAATTTCACCATGTATGCGATTATTCACATAGAATAATATTTCCAAGTTATTCAAATGTAATAATAAAGAATGGAATAACAAAGAATTCACCATGCATGCGATAGAATACATGATATAGGTTATTCCAATGTAATAATAAAGAATGGAACCAGGTCAGCATAATCAGCATTATACATACATGATATTTTCCAATGAATAATAAAGAATGGAATAACAAAGAATTCACCACATGCGATAAACCGCATAATAAAAAGTAATTCCATTCCAATGTAATAATAAACAAATGGAATTCCAAAGTGTATAGCGTAATCGCATAGATGTGATATTCCAACATAATAATAAAGAATGGAATAATGTAAGAATTTCACCATGTATGCGATATTCAGCATAGACAAAAGTTATTCCAACATAATAATAAAGAATGGAATAATGTAAAATTTTATCATGTATGCGGTACTTCGCATAGATAAGTTATTCCAACATAATAATAAAGAATGGAATAACAGAAGCTCTCTTTCATGAATACGAAAGAAATAATACCCCTTACCTTAGAAAAAAACTGGATACTGGAGTAGAGAGGTAGCAGACTTCTCTTCTTTTTTCTCTCTATAATTTCTCTCTATAATAATTGCTCTATAGCTTTAGTGAATTGGTGAGAAATGAAGGAAGAATGAGCTTCTATTTATAGAAAAATATAGTTTTGATAATTGCACGTTTTGGGGCTCAAAATATTACAGTACAATACCTTCAACTTTTCTTTCATTTTTAATTTAGTCCTGCAAGTATTATCAAACTTGCACCACCTCCCCTAATAGTAAATAATGTGAATCAATAGTTCAATCATGTGAATCAATAGTTATAATCATGTGAAAATACAAATTATAGTATAAGACTCCATCTATACCTCCATTTTTAATTTTAGTCATGCAAGTATTATCAATCTTGCACCAACTCCCCTAATAGTACAAAAATGTGAATCAATAGTACACACATGTGAACAAATAGTTATAATCATGTGAATTAATAGCAATTAATTGCTCATTTATCCGATTAATTACCCGATTAGTCAGTATAACTTCCAGACATCAATTATTATCAAAATAAATGTCGATTTCCACTAACACTAATAATTCCAACACAATGGAACTATCAATTTCATCTTTAATCAACACGAACTTATTCATCATTAATATTATAACTCACAATATTTAACAACCAGGTCGTTCCCATGAAAGAGGGGGCTTTCCGATAAGGATTTCTCCTTATCAAGCGCAAATTAGATGACCAAACCTCTCCTCGACAGTAACTTCTAGACATTGTAAATATTACAATTTAATAATATGAATAACTTTGTCGTCTCAATTATTGATTTAATAATATATCATATTATGCGAGATGATACATGTGACAATAATCAATCAATAATATGAGAGATATGATGCAAAGAATTATCGTAGCAATAATTGAGTATAACCGAGTGACTTCTCACGTAAGCATCAATAATCAATACCGTGTGTACTACGCAACTATGCCAGACATCGCATATTCTTTTTTTACTACCGGGTAGTTCAACAGTTTAACGGTAAAACTTTTCACCGTTATTTTTATAAAAAGATAATTATGTCATTTTAATTACGATAATACTTCACATAATACTTCCACCAATGATTGTCTTCGTCACGAATATTCACTGTGAAATGATATTCCCGATTAATCGAATATTATATAACCACTTCCTCGTAAAATTTGTAAATATTACCTACAACCAATATTCCCCACACCACCAATCAAATATTATATAACCTTTACTTGCTTACTATGTGATATGCAAAACCCTTTTTTAAATATTACCCACAACTATAACATTATATCAAAGTCCCAACACAATATTGTCAAAAAATATATTTCGGATGATGAACGAAAATGTTCGAATCTTTATTCAATTCATGCAATATCGGTGAGAAAACTTGTTCAAAATGATGGAAACACTAGTAACTCACGGGTGGTCACCGCTAAGCGCCGAGGAGCAAAACCACTTTGTTTTTGGGAAAGCCCTTCGAGACACCTTTCACCAAGATATTTGATGTCTTGGGATGCTCAGAGCGAAAAGTTACCCTTGGTCACCTTTATCATGCGTGAAAAGACATCGGTGGGAATTTGTAAACGCATCGATACCCGACGACTCAAGATGTCTTGGGAGAAGTTCCAAGAAGCGTTCAACGACAAGTACTTTCCCGAAAGTATTCGTCACATGAAGGAGGTGGAGTTCATCAAGCTGAGCAAAATAATATGACCGTGTCGCAATACGAGGCTAAATTTGCGGAGTTATCCCGGTTTGCATCCCATTTGGTCGATAATGAGGAGCGAATGACGCGAATGTTTCTAAGAGGTTTGAAACCCGATATACGTCAATACCTCATTTCTCATAAACTTTGTTTATATTCAGATGTTGTGAATAGGGCTCAGTTATTGGAG
The DNA here is from genome assembly GCA_020205615.1 of Panax quinquefolius. NCBI lineage: Eukaryota > Viridiplantae > Streptophyta > Magnoliopsida > Apiales > Araliaceae > Panax > Panax quinquefolius. The sequence continues at coordinate 87,532,444 of CM035173.1, forward strand.
CGCGATAATGAGTTAGCACAACCAAAAGGCAACGACCAACAACACGATAATAATCGTACCGGTGGCAACGACCATCAGAACAATGATAACCATCGTGGGGGAAATTATCATGCCAAGAATGGTAACCACTTCTATGGTAATCATGGACAAGATAATAGGAGTGGAAATTTCAAGAAGAAGGTTCAACAACGATGGAAAGACAAGAACACCAACACCCGCTTTCAAGGAAGGAGAACGACCACCAATTGTATGCTTCAAATGCGAGGGGAGGGACATATCGGTCCAAACCGCGTGATGCACGATCCAAAGCATGTTACAATTGTGGAAAAAAGGTCACCTAGCTCGATTTTATCGTGCACCAAAGTCAAGTCCAAGTTTGGGGACGGTGGCACCAAAGGCGGATAATTTACAAAACAAAGTTCGGTGGTTTCAGGGAGAGCATTTTTCGTGACTTCTTAAAAAGTGAGTACCCCGAAAGAAGTTAGCACGGGTTAGTTAATTATAAATTCTTGTGAAGTCTATACCTTATTAGATACCGGTTCTACCCATTCTTTATCTCTCTTCTTTTAGCTCAACGCTTAAATTTAACTCTTCTAGAGAAGTTAGACTTTGACTTATCGATTGAAACTTCGTTAGAGAAAACCTTCATTTCATGTGCTATCCAAGTCTTGGATGAGAGTCACAGCTTTTAAATGATATTTCTATCGTTAATAAATTTCTTAACGTATTCTTGAAGACTTCTTAGCCTACCCTAGAGCGCGTGAAATCGAATTTTGTATTGACCCCAAAGACAAAACCCATTTCTAAAACCCTCAAATATTTTTTCACCTAAATGAACGTATTATGTGCAAAGACGTTGGCTCGAAATACGTTGAAGATTACGACTATACCATTCAATATCATCGTGGAAGAAGCGAACGTGGTAGTACGACGCATTGAGTAGAAGATCGTATGTGTTTTACGAAGTGCGATGTTGTTAACACAAAACCCATTTCTTATAACTTACAAATGATGAAGATAGAGTTAAAGACTCTAAGGACCCACGTGAAGATATCAAATATACGAGTAGAATCGACTTTAATCGATAAAGTTAAAGCCGCTCGCTAGCTACACACTCGGAAATGATGAATGTGAAGAAGAAGGTTCAAGAGGCGTTATTCTAGAAGCAAGAATCGATGAAGAGAGGAAATCTCATCCCTCGATTTTATTGGCCCATTTGAAATCCTCGATTGAGTAGGAACTGTGACCTATAGACTCGTTTTAACGCCAAGTATGTCACGTGTTCATAACATTTTTTTTCATATCTATGTTACGTAAATATGTGGACGACCTGAACCTCATTATTGAATTAGAACTAGACGAGATAGCATAAAATTTAACGTATGAGGAAATACGTGTTAAAATCTTGGATAAGAAGGATCTTATTCAACACTCAAAGGTTATACCTCAAGAGTTAGAATCAAATGAAGTCAAGGTATCCTCATCTTCTTAGATACCAATGTATCGTACGTAAATTTCGAGAGGGCAAAATTTCATAAGGAGGGAGATTGTGAGACCCCAAATTTTATGAATAAAGATTTAAATTTCTAAAATATTTTATTTTAATATTATGGTGTGGATTTGATATAATGTTATAGTTGTGGGTAATATTTATAAATTTTTGCAAAAGTAAGCAAGTTGTTATATAATATTCGATTGGTCGGGAAATATTCTTTTTAACAAGGAATATTCGTACGACGGCACAATCATTGGTGGACCCCACAACGGAAGTATTGTCGTAGTAAAAAAAATGACATGTAATTATCTTTTTATAAAAATAACTACGAAAGTGTTACCGTTAAAACCGCTTGAACTACCCTAGTAGTAAAAAATACGATGTCTACATACATGGTTACATAAGAAGCACACTCAGTATTGATTATTGATGCTTACGTGAAGTCACTCATTTATACTTATAATTATTGCTACGATAATTGTTGCATCATATCTCTCATATTATTGATTCAATTATTATCACACAATGATCATCATCGCATAATATGATATATATTAAATCAATAATTGAGACGACAAAGTTATTCATATTATTATTATTGCAATATTGACAATGTCTAGAAGTTCCTTGTCGATGAGAGGTTTGGTCACCTAATTGCGATAATAATAAATAAGGAGAAATCCTTATCCTAAAAGCCCCACTTTCACAGGAATTACACATTATTTACTATTAATGATGATAATTCGTAATAAGTTAAAGATGAATTTATACTATAATTGATTCACATGATTTACTATTAGTGGGAGATTTATTTTAGATAATAATTGATGTTTGATAATACTTGCAATCTAAAATAAAAAAATGAAGGAAAAAGAGGAAGGTATTATATATATAATATTTGAGCCCCAAAATGTGCAATTATTGAAACTATATTTTCTATAAATAATAAATTTTCATTCTTCCTTCATTTTTCACCAATTCACTAAAGCTATAAGTTTGAATTATTATGTAGAGAAATTATAGAGAAAAAGAAGAAGAAGATACTCGTCTTTTTATTTTCACATATTTCTAAATTATCCAGCTTTATTTTCTAAGGTAAGGGGTATTATTCTTTCATTATTCATTAAGAGAGTTATTTTCTTTTAATACTTGTAAGGTTTATTATTCATTATTATTATGTTATTATATAACTATTTCTATGCTCAAGTACCGCATATTATGGTGAAATTCTTCATTATTCCATTCTTTATTATTCATTGAATAAATAACTATTCTTTATTATTATGTCTGATAACTTGATTCTATCGCATGCATACATGGAATTCTTTGTTATTCCATTCTTTATTATTATTTGAATAACTCGTTCTGTATGGATATCGCATACACGTGAATTCTGGTTGTTATTCCATTCTTTATTATTCTGTTGAATATCCTCGTCTGCAATATTACATTACGCATGACCTTCGGTTCCATTCTTTTTATTATTCTCATTGAATATCCTCGTCTGCGGATTACGCATTTACCGGTTCCATTCTTTATTATTCTGTTGGAATAACCTCGTGCATGCTATTATCGCATGCCCGGTGAATTCTTTTGTTATTCCATTCTTTATTATTCTATTGAATAACTCGTCTATGTGGATTACCGCATGCATGGTGAATGATCCTTCATTATTCATTCTTTATTAAATTGTGGAAATGATCTCGTTTACGTGGATTATCGCACGGCGGTGAAAATCCATTTGCGCTTTCAGATATTCTATTATACTCGTATGAGATATCATTTCTTTTGTACTCGTCATGAAATATCATTTTCTTTGGTATTTTTTTTTACGAGTTACTATTCACGGGTTACTATTCACCCGATTACTATTCACTCTAGTATTATTCACTCGAGTATTCGGGGCACTTTTTGTGTCGGAGTACTATTCACGAGTTACTATTCACTTCAAGTTACTATTCACCCAATTACTATTCACTCTAAATATTATTCACTCGGTATTCGGAGTACTTTTCATGTCGGGTACTATTCACGAGGTACTATTCACTCAAGTATTATTCACGGGTACTATTCACCCAAAAATATATTTTTTTTCTCTCGTCCAAATTATTTTGGTACATGAATATTATTATTCTTGAATTTTACTCTACAAAGCAAAGATCATGTTGACAATTTGGATGTTATTGATTTTGGATAAATTAAATTATAAATCTTTAAAATTTATCCTTGAACTTGTTTTATTGAATTATTATGTCATTGTCATCATCCTCATGCTTATATTGTGATTAAAGTCATCTTTTGGCTTACGTACATAGATGGACTTGGTATGATTATGACCGTGGATTATTCGGTATAATCATGACCGTAATGTGACGAATGATGTGGTAAAAGTCCTCATTGGCCTGTAGTTCATTGATGGACAATTGTTGGTATGATTATGACCAGGGATTATTTGGTATAATCATGACCATTGATGATTACATGAATATCCTCGGTAGTGCGTGGATGCGTGGATGATTGGATTTTATTTATTAAGTCGAGTCTCAAATGATAAAGTTGATGAAAAAATTTTAAATCATAGAAGATAGTAGATTTTATGCTCTACTTGACTCTTCTAATGGATTGCTTATTTCATTGCAGCTTGTTGATCTAAAACTTGTTGTCTATTATATTCTATCGGTTGTTATATCGTTGAAGGCTAAGGATAATTTATTCTACATTATCTTAGTCATAATATTTCTTCTTGGGCTAGTTGAGCTCACCCTTTCTTTCATTGTTCTCTTGAAATGAGAATATAGTCGGGACGAGTCGGGAATGGAGTGATGGCACCATTGAGTGTGGATATTATCTAGATGATAATATTCTTGTTTAAACTCTCAACTATGTTTTGTCGTATTTTACACGATTGTTGTATAATTAAGTTGCATTTGAATTTATGAACCATGTATCTGGTGACTCAAGATGGGTGATGTATACCTGTTTTAGGGGCGTCACACGTTGGTTATCACTGCTTCGATGAATGTTGCCACTAGTATGACTATTATCGTGTTGCCAGTTGTTGTCTTTTGGTTGAGCTGACTCATAATTTCGCTCCAATAATTGAGCTCTATTCACCACATCTGAATACAAACAGAGTTTATGAGAGATGAGATGTTGACGAATTTTGGATTTCTAACCTCTTAGAAATATTCGCATCATTCGCTCCTCATTATCTACCAAATAGGATGCAAACCGGGATAACTCCACAAACTTTTCCTCATATTGCGATACAGTCATATTGTTTTGCTCCAGTTTAATGAATTTCACCTCCTTCATGTGACGAATACTTTCTGAAAAGAACTTATCATTGAACATTACTTGAAACCTCTTCCAAGACATCTTAAGTGCGGACAGATATAAATGCTTTTACTTGATTCCTCAATAATATGCCTCCATACATGACATAAAAGTGAAGAAGGGAACCTTTTGTTCTTCAGTGCATCCCAAGAAATCAAATATCTTGGTAATCTGTTTAATCCATGCCTCTGCCTTAAGTGGCTCAAGCTTTCCCAAAAACTCCAGGTTGTCCCAACTCCTTGAATAAATAGGTCCACACAACCCATTCTAAGTCGCCAAATACATGGTATAAAATTCAAATACAAACTTCATTTATACAACTATTAATTGTCGTCCTAGTTCTAAAATACGATAAAACATAAGTTGTGAGTTTTAATACAAATATTGTCTCGTAGACAATATCCAAACTCAAATAAAGTCCTCATTACAATTATTGTCACACTATTTTACAAAATAAATGAGGATTACTATAATAACCATCTTGGACCATTACTCCACTCCCTACCACTAGTCCCAACTACATTCTCGCCTCCTGAGAAGAACAATGGAACAAAAAGAAAAAGGGTGAGCTCAACTAGCCCAAGAAAGAATATTATGACTAAGATAATGTAGAACAAATTATCCTTAGTCCTCAACAGGGAAAAAATCGATAGAATACAATAAATAAACAAGTTTTAGATCAACAACTAGCAATGAAAATAACAATCCATTAGAAGATTCTAGTAGAGCATGATATCTACTATCTTCTATGATTTAAAAGTCCATCATCAATATTTTATCCCTGTAACACCAATCAATAATTATTTCAAATCAACGAATTATCTATGCACTACGGGCCAAAGATAATCGTTTGTATCACCAGTGGTCATGATCATGCCAAACACCTGTCCATCTATGCACTACGGGCCAAAGAGGACTTTCACCACAAACCTTTATCTGTAACATTAAAGGTTATGATTATACCAATACACAATTCCTGGTCATAATTATACCAATCAATAGTCCATCTTTGCACTAGGGGCCAAAGATGACTTTCACCACAATATAAGCATGAGGATGATGACAATGATATAAAGAATCAATCAAGTGAGATCAAGATAAATATTAGAGATTTATAATTCAATTTATCCATAGTTCAAAAATGTCCAAATTGTCAACATGATAACTAATTGTGGAGTAAAATTCAAGAATGATATTCATGTATCAAAAATAATTTGAATGAAAAAAAAAAATTAAATTTGTGTGAATAGTACCCGTATATAGTACATAATAGAATAGTATATATAATAGTACCCATAATAGAATAGTATCCGATATAAAAATGAAAAGATTAAAATTTAATAAGAAAGTTCGGACCAATATTCCAAAGAAATGATATTAGATGAAGCAAAAACTTAAAGAATTTCTAATCATTTCAGAAATTATAGAAGCAATACTTACCATAGTAAGTTTAAATTTAGAATATAAATGAATAATATCAAATTACATAATATCATTACATAATATGGAGTATGAAAGAAAATAATATTTCTTACGAGTATTGAAATAAAATAATATCCTTTTACCTTAGTAGAAACTAGATTTGATTGAATATATCGGATATTATTATTAGAAAAATCTTGCACTAAAAGCTACACTCAAAGTATTCTTATACTCAAAAGAAATACTCACAATATTATAGAGTAGAATTTACTTTGATTTTTGGTGTGTTTTTAGAAGGAGGGTTACCTCTTTTATATATAGTAAACTGAGAAAAAAAAAAAAAAAAAATACTTCCTAACTTTTTTTTTTTTCTTTCTTTTAACTTCTTTTTTTTTTTTTCTTTTTTTCTTTCTTTCTTTTTTACTCCTTTTTAGAAAATTATTTTTGAGGCCCACAATTTGAAAAAAATTTGAATGATGAAAAAAAAAAAAATTTCTTTCAAAAATTGCAAAAAATTTCAATGAAAAAAAAAAAAAAAAAATTTTGATAACTAAATCATTCAATCAAATTTACTCACATTTTTTATATTATATATATTATATATATATATATATATATATATATATATATATTATTATTATTATTATATATATAATGTAATATTATAATAATATATTTGAATGAATATTTTATCGAAGAAGATAATTGTGATTCCATACTTTCAATATGCAAACTTTCAACAAATATTTCATGCTAAATTCCTTCATTTATATCAAAATTGAACCAATATCCACCGCATAATAATTATTCATAATTAATATTATAAGCTCAGAATATTAACAACCAGATCATTCCTAGAAAAGAGGGGGCTTTCCGATAAGGATTTATCCTTATTGGCGTGAAATTATATAACCTAACCCCTTTCCTCGACAGAATTTTTTAGACATTGCCAAATAATGCTAACTAATAATATGAATAAATAATTGTGTCGTGTCAATTATTGATTTAATAATATAAAATATTATGCGAGATGATAATGTGATAATAATTGAATCAATAATATGAGATACTATGCAACAATTACATCGTGGCAATTATTGAATGAAACTAAAGTGACTTCTTACGTAAGAATCAATAATCGAAATATTGCGCAATACCGTGTGCTATCTATATGCAACCACGCGTATTACTATACTTTTATCATCGGGTATTTCAACAGCTTATCGGTAAAAGTTTTGTTTTTTTTATAAAAGTTATTTTTATAAAAAGTTATTTCGTTATGCTTCCACTTTTTATATATCCAATGCATTATTCCCGTTATGTGGTCCACCAATGATTTTGCAAAATTGCATATTTCACCCATATATTCCCCGATCAAATAAAACCTATTCCCAAAATAAAATTAGAAAATATTTTATGACAACTTGCTTACTTTTTGATAAAATTTAGCACATATATCACCCATAACTATAACATTATATCAAATCAACACCTTATTATTCAAAATAATAATTTAGAGAAAAAAATAAATCTTTATTCATAAAAAGTAAAGGATGTTAAATTCAGCCAAGTTGTAACACAATCAAACATGTTCTATTTTGTACTCAGATATATAAATGCGAAAATGTGTAGCCTCATTTCAAAGCGCCAAAATCGAGTATATATTAGTATATGATATTTTTAGCCTAAAAATAAACAAGGCTAAAATGAATAAAAATATATTTTTATATTGAAGCTTGTTAACTTTTGTATGGTATTAGTATATGATATTTTTGTATAAAAATATATTTTTATATTGAAGATTATATTAAAAATAAACAGTTGTTGTAGCTCAGTTGGTTTGAACTCTTATTTATTTATTTACAAGTCTTGTGTTCAAGTCTCATAAACCACAAGTAGCAACATTTTGCTTAAGAAAATAAAAATAAAAATAAGTCATGATATTTAGTGGAGCCGACCACCATGGCCGGTGTAATACCCGGAAAAAAAAATATTAAATTTTAAAAATTATTTTGTTTTAAAACATATTAATTGGGCTTTGTCAATTATTTGGGTCAAACTAGTTATTTAATTTATGTGGACTAAAATAAGTAAGAGACATTAATTTGGGCTTAAAGTAATTGGGTCTAATTTATAATTGTGTAACTTTTTTTTTAAACTTATTAAATTAGGAGAGTTAGTAAAATATATTAATTAATAAATTTGTAAAACCTAACAATATGATGATATTTGACGCAAACCCTATATTTTTTTCACTGATTCTTCGTCTGAGAAACAAATGGAGGAGGCGCCTACGCTGTGGGAAAATTTAGGATCAGAATCTTTTTAAAAAAAAAATCAAGTAAGTCCTTATTTCTATACCTGTAATGGGCGGTACATATAAGGGCGTATAGATATCAAATCATTGGATAAGAATTTTACTGAATATAAGTAATTTGACTTGATATACCCAATGCTTTCATGAAGGAATCAGGTGATTACGTAATAGAGATACGAGAATAGGATGTTATATTTTATAATAGTTATTTAATTTAATATATAATAAACGTGATGCTACTGACTTTTGTAATATTATAAGAATTATTTATGTATTAAGTTTCTTTCTGCGGGGATGGATTATATATATATATTAGATTTTATATTTTATATGTATTTGATTTATGAAGCGTATAATCGAATTAGTGAATCAAATTGATAGTTTTGTATATTAATTTAAACTAGTTAATTTTGTTGATAAAATTATAAAATTTACTTGATAATAAATTTATCAATATTATGTTGTTAATGGGTAAATTTGTAATAAAATTTTATTTTATTTTATTAGATCGAGACGGAGGAAATTAAAAAAGTATTTTTGGAATATAAATTTTGGGTATTACATTGCTTAATCCAGTGCACGGATTAGTACTCTTTTCAATGAGACTCTTTTGTTTTTGATTTGTTCGTTTAGTTATTATTTTTGAAATTTAGTATTGCCTCTCATGATTATTTCTTGTCAAATTCATTGTGATAGTTTCGTTTGGCGTTCATAGTTGAACTCATATTTGTACTCTTTTTAGACTAGTACCACATGTCTAAATTTATTTTGATATTTGTAGTAATGTGCATATTGTTAGTATTTTTGGAGACTTTGAGTTGATGATTCATTTCGATTTAACATGTACATATTAGAACCCCTTTGTGTTAATATTGTATCGCATGTGTTGTGACATGATATTTTTGTTAGAATATCTAGTAGGGTATACGAGCTATAACCACCACGGGGGTACCACGAGCATGTCCTCTTAACATACCGAGGCATGACACCTTCCGTGGCGGTGTGATCATCCACCACGGCGTCTCCATTTTGTGCTCCGTTGGGAGTTGGCCATTTGGTGTTTTGTTGTGGGGCGTATGGGTGACCACAGTTTTACTGTTACATTACGTTTCTACGGATTGGTGATGTTTGTTCCAAACACACCTTCCAATTTACATACATTGGATTAAGCGGTCTAATGTGTGTGACTTGCCTGTGTGGCATTATTTGATTTGCACTGTGTGGCATTATTTGACTTGCTTGTGTGGCAAGGTATATTTCTATTTTGTTACGAGCTCGGTGTGAAATAACACCCGACCATTTGATTGACTATTATTTTTTGTTGTGTTAGTTTTTGTTCGTTTCATTTGATTCGTTTAGTTTCATTTCATTTAATTGAGTTAGTTATTTCGTTTCATTATTTGTATTCTATATCGTCTTTGGGCATTTGGCTCATGTCTGTGTTTTTCTTCCGGCGGTGTCGGGGAATCAAGGGCAAGTGTGATGAGAGCTCCATTCATTCAATGATTTAGAAATATTTGTTTTAGACTTGATGTGTCGATTTACTTGGAATTGTAATAATTATTTTAGATTGTGGTTTGAGACAGTTTGAGATTTATTATGGTTGACTTGTGTGGTATTTATCGATTATTAAGACTATTCTTTTGTGGCTTTGAGCCTTGCTATTAAATTCATCAGTTTTGTTATGTTTTGAGTAACCTCTCTTTCTATTTCGGAAAGGGGTGTTACGTAAAAAGGCACTACTCGATAATGGTTACGATAATTATTGCTCAATATTTTATTTTATTGATTTAATAATTCTGCGTGTATATTTTATATTATTGTTGTTTCAATAAATTATCATTACACAGCATTTTCCATTATCGGAGCAATAATTCATATTATCTGAATAATATTATTAGAAAATATTATTGGCAATGTCTAGAAAGTTCTGTCTAAGGAGAGGTTTGGTCACCTAATTACGCGCCAGTAAGGAGAGATCCTTATTGGAAAGCCCCCTCTTTCCTGGGAACGGCCTGGTTGCCAATACTGTGATTCTATAATATTATTTGTGAATAATTAATTATTGATTTATATGATGAGGAAAATATTGATTTTATGTGGATATAGATGGAGAAATTTTTTAATGTGACAATTGTTGAAAATTAATATTTTATCTTTTTCTGATAAAATAATTCATTTAAATATATTATTTTAATAATATATTAATCTGTGATATTTTATAATGAATGTGGGATATATGAGTATATGAGGATGAAGAGTATTTTTGTGGCATTAAATGTTTAACACATATTTTGTGTGTTGGTGGACACAATTATTGATCGAAATTTGATTATAGCCTGTAAAATCGCCCGTTTGTGGATTTCGGTTAATTTCTGTTTGGAATTTGGAAAACCTTTCTTCTGTAAAGTTGTAGAGAATTGAATTTCCTATCAAAAGTCGCGAGATTAGAATTTTCTGATAAAAGAGCTATTTATTGTGAATTATTGAAGTTTCGGTATATCGGGTGTGAATTGATTTTTGGAGTTTAAATTATTTTTGTTAGAAAAACGTTTTTGTATTTTTTGGACATCATTAACATGTGTGGCTGGTGTTTTTGACCAAAAGGTGGGCTAAGGAAAATTTGTATTATTATATTAATATTATATTCAATTTTCGCTTTGTGTTCTAAGCAATTTCCTATAAATAGGGTGCTTAGGTTAGAATTGAAAATCACACCAGAAACTGAAGTTTTCTCTCTCTATATTATCTAGCGTATTCTTGTAAGTATTTTGAGTATACTTTGAGTGTTGCTATACGGTGTAAGTTCAAGTCATAGCCTATATCCTGTTTTCAACTAAAAGTACTGCTTTTCGAGGTAAGGATGTTATTTTATTCAAAATGATATTATTTCTTCAATATCATTATGCCAAAATATTGGTTGGAAATTTTTATCAAATTTAAAACTTTTTCATGTCGGAGTTACTATTCACGAGTTACTATTCACGAGTTACTATTCATGAGTTACTATTCACGAGTTACTATTCATGAGTACTATTCACGAAGCGTGAAGATGTTTTTTGTGAAATTTCTATCTTTTGGTGTCGGAGTTACTATTCACGTATACGACACTATTCACGTATACGGACACTATTCACGAATACGGCACTATTCACCGAAAAATGAAATTTCTTCTTTTGTCCAAAATATCTACTATGGATACTAGCTTTGATTGTATCCATGTTTTGATCATTCTTGAATTTTACTCCACTCTGATTACTTATGAAGTATTTTTGAACTTGGATTGTTTAAAATACGAATCCTTAATATTTGTTCTTTTGTTTCACTGGATTCATTTTCTTTGAAATATTTTTCATCATCCTCAGTCCTAAATGATGATATTACTAAATATCTTTGGCCTGTAGTGCAAAGATGAATGATTTCTTGATGAATATCTTTGGCCCGTAGTGCAAAGATGAACAGGTGTTGAGATGAACATGACCTCATCGATTAATATCTTTGGCCCAGTAGTACAAAGATGAACAGTGTTTAGATGAACATGGCGGTCGATGAATATCTTTGGCCGTAGTGTAAAAGATGAATATTTGATTCCAGATATATATTGATTGATGTTACAGGGATAAAATATCGACGATGAACTTTTAAATTCATATATAGAAGATAGTAGTTTGCATTCTCTACTTAACTCTTCTAATGAATTGTTGTTTCACTTGCAGCAGCTTGTTGATTTACACCGTAAATTCCCTAAAGATCAGAGAATGCCCGAGAAATAATGGTCCACATGCAAACGAAGAGGAAGGGAATGTAGATGGTCATTGATCAAAGCAGGGGTTCCAATGTATGTAATGGTCGAAAGGTTTCAAAAATGTAAACCACAATCATTCGGGCCCAATGTATATGACTCCAATTGATGCAGAGAATCGATTGCCCACCCAGAGAAGATTTTTGATGTGTTAAAAGCTCAGATAATCGTAGAGAGTGTTACTTGCGCTTATAAGTCTGAAGGGATGCACAGAGGTGGTGGAAAGCGATGAAAACAACAAAGGGTGATGGTTATGTCGAGGCACTTAGTCAAGGCGAAGTTTTGTGAGGTCTTTATCGCCAGATTTCCCATTACCGATAAAGAGGCCTATGCTAGAGAGTATCTCGCTATTCGACAGAAAAAGATGATGAGTCCATCACGATTTTATGACGAGGTTCACTAGTCAAGGTGGATTTGCGGAACTTCAAAGGGACCGCAGCAGAACAAAGCAGAGAAAGTTCAAGTGGAGGATCCATTATAGTATCGCCAAACATCTCATTAACAACAAGTTTGCAGACGTGTCAAGAAGCGCCAATGCGCCAAGAATATCGAGATGGAGCGACAGACTTTCTGGCCTTCTAAACCGGAGGGGAGTCGAAAGAGGGACAGATGACCAAAGCAGGTCAAACTTCGGTCAAAGACGGGAAGAATCAGTGGTGGTCAATGAACAGAACCGTGGTGGCCAAAGGGCAAGCAAGCGCGCGGCCGTAATCAAAATAGGGGTTATCAAGAGATGCCTCAAAGAAGGGCGTAATCGCCACCTTCAACTACCTCGGTATGGGACAAAATCGCCGCCAGGGCATAATCGCCAATAGGGCAAAATCGTGGTCGTTATCCAGACCACCGGTGGGGTAACCCAAATCTCATTCCGATAGCTCCTCAGTGCTACTTGGGGGGGCTAATCATCCGGGGAGGCAAAGGCACGCACTCACCGGCATGCTTGCTTGTGTGGACAGATGGGTCATATGGCTAGAGATTGTACCGCCACGCGGGTAATGGTGGAGGTGGTGATAATGGTGGCAATGGAGGTCAACGCCGTGGTGGTCGAGTGTTTTGCTTTCGACGATAACCAAAGCAAGCAGTACACCAGTGTATCGCTTTCGCACTCTTTTAGTCGGGCAATCGTGAGGCGCCTATTTTGTTTGATACGGGTTCTACTCATTCCGTTGTTGTCGCTTTTGTTCTCGACACCGGTGTGCCATCTCGCCTTTTAGATTCTCGTTTATGTCTATTGCTACCTCGATGGGGACTTCGTTGTTATTTCGATTTGATCGAGGGTGTCCGATCGCTTTTGGGGATAAGATTCAGAGGGCTAATCTTCTTCCGATGAGTACGCATCGATTTCGATGTCATTCTTGGGATGGACTCGTTGATAAGCACCAGTGCCACTATCGATCGTCAGCGAAGAAGGTTATATTCGAGATGTGAAGTCTCCGTAGTTCGTGGTTTCGTGGTTCACAAACCGAGTAGGTAGTGGTGAAGTTAATTTCACTTTTCAAGGCCGGGAAGTTGGTGGCAAAGGGTCAGAGGGGTATTTGCATTTGTGAAAGATACCTCTAAGGGTGAGTCTCAGATCGAGGATGTTCCAATTGTTCGTGATTTTTCCGATGTGTTTCCCCGAGGAGTTGTCGTGGTCACCACCGCAAATGGAAGTGGAGTTTGCTATCGAGCTTGTTCCCAAAAGTGAGCCTCATCTCTAAGGCGCCAGATCGGATGGCACCGCTGAGTTGCAGGAGTCAAGGAGCAAATACAGGAATTGTTAGATCGTGGTGTGATTCGCCCGAGTGTTTCACCGTGGGTGCTCCAAATTTTGTTTGTGAAGAAGAAGGATGGGTCTATGAGGTCGTGATAGACTACAGTGAGTCGAACAAGATTACCATCGAATCGTATCCATCGCCGAGGATCGATGACTTGTTTGACCAACTTCAAGGGGCAAAAGTATTTTTCAAGATGACTTGAGGCTCGCCTATCATCACCTGAGGGTGAGGGATGAGGATATCCCTAAGACGGCTTTTCGACTCGATATGGGCATTACGAAGTTTCGTGATGCCATTCTGGTCGACTAACGCCCAAATGTTGTTTATGGATTTAATGAATCGGTGTTCAGGAGTACTTGACCAATTTGTTATCATTTTATCGATGACATTTTGGTTTACTCCAAGTCTAAGGAAGAGCACGAGGAGCATCTTCAAGACAAAGTTGGGATTTTGCAAAAGAGAAATCAGATGCTAAATTCTCTAAATGCGAAGTTTTGGTGGAGCAGTGTCAGATTTTTGGGCCACACGTTGTTTCACCAAGGCATTAAGGTGGATCCTCGCGAAGGTCGAGGCTATCACTAAATGGCCAAGACCTACTACAAAGGATGTAGATTAGAGTTTCTCGGTTTGGCAGGTATTATAGCGGTTTGGAAGGGTTTTCTTGTCATTTTACCATCATCGACTCAAATTGATGAGAAAGGGCACGAAGTTTGTGTGGAATGAGGAGCGAGAAGAGTTTCGAGGAGTCAAGAAACGACTTGATGTACCCTATACTTGCATCACGCTTGGGACAGGAGGTTACCAGATTTATAAAGGATGCTTCTAAGAAGGGCTTTGGGTGTGTTTTTGATGCAACACTTGTAAGGTGATTGCTTATGCTTCTAGGCAAATTAAACCTTACGAGGTGAATTACCCCACACATGATTTGAGTCATGTAAAAATGGATCTTTGCCTTAAAGATTTGAGGCATTATTTGTATGGAGAGACTTGTGATATCTTCACCCATCACAAAAGTCTTAAATACATTTTCACTCGTAAGGAGCTCAATATGAGGCAAAGGCGCTGGGTCGAGCTTCTAAAAGATTATGATGCTAGGATTCAAGATCACCCGGGGGAAAGGCAAATGTGGTTGCAGATGCTCTTAGCCGAAAGAGTTCAGGGAGTGTAGCAAAATTTTATTACACAACCTCAAATTTTATTTCTGATATGGAGCGACTCGAGTCGAGTTGTAGATGTGACGAGGTTCTGATGGGCATTCAAGTGTATGAGAGTGGAGCCTCTCTTATCTCATGGGTCAAAGAAGCTCAAAAGAAGATGGGGAGTCAGGGAGTATGACGCAGAATCTGAGGAGGGCAAGCAAATTCCGAGTTTCAGATTGATGACCATGGTGTGATTTGGTCAGGTGAACGGTCAGGTACCATTGGCCGATCCAATCATTCGAGAGGTCAGGTTGGCCGAGGCTCATAGTTCGCCATTTTCTATTCATCCGTGTTCTACAAAGATGTATAGGATTTGAAGAAGAATTTTTGGTGGAATGGGATGAAACGAGACGTATTCAATATGTTGGAAAGTGCCTCACTTGTCAACAAGTGAAGATAGAACATCAACGAGCTAGTGGTTTGTCGCAATGCTTAGACATTCCAAAGCGGAAGTGGGAGGATATCACGATGGATTTTGTGACCGGGTTTGTCAAAAGACTTTCAGAAGAATGATGCCATTTGGGTAGTGGTGGACCGACCGACCAAATCGGCACACTTTTTTTCGCTATCCATGAGGGTTACTCTGCGGGATAGGTCAGCACATATCTTTCAAAGCAGAGATTGTTAGACTTCATGGTACTCCTGTCTATTGTTTCAGATCGGGACCCACGGTTCACTTCACTGGTTTTGGAAAGGGTTTCAACGAGCTTGGGGTACTCTACCAACTTCAGTATTTCTTTCCATCCGCAAACCGATGGGGCAATCCGAATCGACTATTCAAACGCTGGAGGACATGTCGAGGTCTTGTGCACTTGAAAGTGGTCGGCAATTGGGATGATTACTTGAGCCTAGTTGAGTTTGCTTATAACAACAAATTGGCACGCAAGTATTGGAATGGCTCCTTTTGAGGCATCAGATGGTAGAAAGTGCTCGCACCAACTTGTTGGGATGAGGTCATGAAAGGGCCATGTAAGGGCCCGAAGTTAGTTCAAATCACTACGAGAAGGTAGCGCGGCTAAGGAGAAATTGAAGTCACTCGATCACTACAGTAAGTGTTATGCCGATAAGCATAGAGGACTTTAGAGTTTGAACCCGTGAGCACGTGTTTCTAAAAGTTTCTCCTCGAAGGGCATTCGGTGATTTGGGTTGAAAGGGAAACTTAGTCCGCGCTATATCGGGCCCATTTGAGATTTTGGAGAGGGTCAGGTGAGGTTGCATATCGGCTAGCTTTTGCTTCCACAAATTAGCTCACGTGCACAATGTGTTCCATGTGTCTTGTTGAGGAGTTATCATTATCATCCGTCAGACGTGGTGCAATATCCATTCGATAAGATTCGGAGGATCTTACTTGTGAGGAGCAAGTCGAGGCGATTTTGGATCGCCAAGAGCGGATTATGAGGAGGAAGACTATTCCGCTTGTTAAGGTTTTGTGGAGGAATCATTCTGAGCGGAAGCCACTGGGAGATGGAGGAGTCTATTCGAGCGAGTATCCGCATCTCTTTGAAAATTAGGTACGTTCTATTCTTTTGATTCCGGACTAATCCTTTTTAAGGGTAGGTGATGTAATACCCAAAAAAAAAAAATAAATAAAAATAAAATAAAAAAAAATTTTATTTTTTTTTAAAACATATTAATTGGACTTTTTCATTTATTTTCAAACAAATTAGTTATTTAATTTGGGCTAATAAATATTAATAAGTGATGGATAAATTAATTTAAAAATTGGGCTTTAAAATTAATTGGGTAAATTTAATTTATAATTGGGTAATAATTTAAAATCCTATTAAAATTAGGAGAGTTAATAAATATAATTAATAAATAAATAAATAAATAAATAAATATAATTTATATAAAAAAAAAATTAATCTAATTCTTCATCAAAAAAATGGAGAAGAAGCTAAAGAGAACAGGAAAAAGGAATCAGAAGACTTTAAAGAAAAAAAGAAAGAGTATAAAATTCTAGGCTGTTAATAAATTATATATAAATATTTAGATATCATTTTTTAATAATATTAATTTCATATATATAATTTGATTGATATATATATGATAATAAGGAATGAATATATATATATATATATATAATTAATATATGTTATATTTATAATATATATATAATTATATATATAATATATGATATATATATATATATATATATATTATATATATATATATTATATATATATATATATATATATATATATATATATATATATATATATATATATATATATATATATATATATATATATATATTGAAGTTCTATATTATATATTATAATATATATATATATATATATATATATATATATATATATATATATATATATATATATATATATATATATATATATATATATATATATATATATATATATTTATATATATATATTTATATATATATTATTTTTATATATAATAAATAAATAAATTAATAAATCAAATTAATATTATATATATTAATTTAAATTAATTAATTTTAAATATAAAATATAAAAAAATTAATATAATAAATTTAAATAATATTATGTTATTAATGATTATTTATTAATATTATAATTTTATTTATTTTATTTTATTATTAGATCGAATTTAAGAGAATTTAAACGAAGTTTTTGGAATATAAATTTGGGTATTACATTGCTTAATCCAGTACGGATTCCGCATTTTTTTCAAATGAGAGACTTTTTTTTTTTTGATTTGTTCGCTTTGCTTCGCGCTTTGAAATTTAGTATTGCTTTCTTCTCATAATTATTTCTTGTCAAATTCATTTGATAGTTTCGTTTTTTCATGACTCATTATATTAGAACTCATATTTGTACTCTTGAACTAGGTTACATCATGTCTAAATTTATTTTGATATTTGTAGTAATGTACATGTTAATATATTTTTTGGGACTTTGAAAGTCGATGATTCGCTTCGATTTAATATGTATATGTTAGAACCCCTTTGTGTTGATATTATGTCGCATGTGTTGTGACATTATATTTTTGTTAGAATACCGTAGGGTATACCGAGCTATAACCACCGTGGGGGGTACCACAGTGCATGCGCCCTCTCGGCACCGAGGCACGACACCTTCCGGGCGCGCGATCACCCACCTGCCTCCTCCGCTTTGTGCTCCGCTGGAGTCGCCATTTGGTGTTTTGTCAGGGAGGCGATGGGTCAATTCTAGTTTTCTTTCTCGCTCGCTCGCTCGCTCATGGATTGGTGATGTTTGTGCCAAACACGCCTTCCGATTTTACATACGATCATCGATTCGCGGTCCAATGTGTGTGATGCTTCGTGTGGTGGCATTATTTGATTTGCATGTGGTATTATTTCGACTTGCCTCTCTGTGGCAAGGTATATTTCTATTTTGTTCGAGAGCTTTCTGATGAAATAACACCCAACCATTTGATTCAAATTTATTATTTCGTTGTGTTAGTTTTGTTCGCTTTCGCTTCGCTTCATTTCGCTTCGCTTCATTTCATTTAATCGAAGTTAGTTATTTTGCTCATTATTTGTATTCTATATCCGTATCGGGCATTCGCTCATGCCGTGTTTTTCTTCCCAGTAGTAATCGGGGGAATCAAGGGCAAGTGTGATGAGAGCTCCATTCATTCCAATGATTTAGAAATATTCTGCTTAGACTTGATGTGTCAGGCCACTTGAGAATTGTAATAATTATTTTAGATTGTGGTTTGAGAGATTTTGAGATTTATTATTTTATTATGGTCGACTTTCACTTGTATTTATCGCTTATTAAGACTATTCTTTTCGTTTTGAGCCTTGCTATTAAATTCATCGCTTTGTTATGTTTGTTTTTGAAACTCTTCTATAGTTTAAAGCATTTAGCGGATGTTTGGATGTCATAGCAATGTTAGATGTCGTATAAATGAATTAAGTAAAGGAATTGGGGCGTTGTAGCAATGTGATGATGTCCGTGCAATTAAATTTAAAGAAGAAAACTGGCGTACAATTACCCCGCGTATGGAAAAATGACCTTTTGGCCCTAAAAATGACCTAATAAGCCCTTCAACACAAAGATTAAGTAAAATAATAACAAAATAATATAAAATCTATATAAATAACGAAGAACAAGCAACGTCTTAAGCAATAAAGGATCTGATTTGCGGGTATAAATCCCACTCATCAATCAACCTTTTCAAGTTCCTGCAAACTTCGGTGGTTTGTCCAGCAGCCTGATGATACTACAATACTTATTTTGGTTCCCTCTCTACGAAAAAGTGTTATCTGGACATGGTTCAAAGTATGAATTGTTCTTTATCTGCTCTAATATAGTAGCCCGATCCGTATTGAGTAGGGTGAACACTTTATTGACTCTTCGGGTTGCGAAGGGCGTTCAGCCTCCTCCCAAAACCCCATTATTATAATCGTTCTTCTGGTTGTCTATTTTGCTATTATTATTGTCTGACCTGAGATGGTTGTTCCTATCCCGATCCTTAGGCTTCTCCACTGCGTTTGATTTTAGACTGACCATGGCCTCCTCGATCACGATGAATTCCTCGGGTCTGTCATAGGCCTATGCCAAATCTTTCGGGATGTTGAACTTTAAATTCTTCACCAATTTCCAGGATCTCACCACGTCTAGTTTTTCCTAGAAATATCTGAGGGCCAGATGACCATCCAATTGCCTCACCTATCTGACCCCCCTCTCGGAATCTCTTTACATACTAACTAAGGGTCTCATTGGAATACTGTCGGATCTGAACTAGTGAACCGGTTGGCTTGGCCCTCCTTTTGTTACTCCCGAAGCTGCTATGGAACTGGTCAAAGAGCTCCTTTCATGACGAGATTGAGTATGACTTTAATGATGTCATCCAGTGTCGAGCCTCCTTTCTCAAAGTTGAATAAACATCTAGCACTTGGAGGCATCAGAATAGTCATAGTACTTCATTAGCTGGTCATATGCCTGACTATGCTCATACGGATCTCCTGTACCATCAAAACTCTCCATATGTGGGCGCTTCTTGTTTGGGTTCCCAAACCCGATCTATCTAAGGAGAGAACGGTGACGTTAGGTCAATCAAAGTCTTCTCCTGATTGGGGACCGCAAGTCTCTTCTCCAGCTATGCAAGCCTCCGAGCAAGTGTCTAGGTCTCATTTCTCACAGGGGATAACTCTCGTTTATCCCTATCTCTGGGCTCTGGAGAGACTTCTCGCCTTCTCCATTCGTTTCTTCCTCTGCCTTCATTTTTTCCTTCACGAGAATGGCTTCTACGCCTGCTCCTCTCCTGAGAACGGCTTCTATGTCTACTCCTCTCGCGAGAGCGGCTTCAGTGCTTTCTCCTTTCCAGCCGAGAACCATCCAAATGATGTGTCCTAGATCGGTTCCTTAGAGATGATCCCCTACGACAATTATGGGTAGAAGAAACCTCCTCCCCATTCAGTAATCCCAAATGTGCATCCAACTTCTTTCGTTAAAGCCAAAGGGTTTCAGCATCACCCTGATTCTCCTACACCTTCTTGGCTAGGATCAACTGCATGGTGTCCCAACTATCTCTCCTGGAGTCCCGATCTTCCTGGGTACGTGCTCGGGATGTTATATCCTCGACATGGTCATTGGGACCCGCTTCTTTCCTTATAGTTGAAAACAACCGACGTCTAACATGAGTTATTTGAGTATTCTTTGAACCCATCGAATGATTTTTATCCTTTACACGATAGGTTGGTCCCAATAGATCTTTGGCTGAACCCCTAGGTTTAGCCAATGGGTTGGCAGTTGACTTTCCGTGTCTAAAAATTGTCGTACTCGTCACCATAACTTCTGATCAAACTCTTATATAATTGAAAATTACCTAGCACTAAACTGCCCTCCTTCTAGTGCCAATGTTAATTCCAAGATTCATGCACGCGCCTCAACCACTAAAAGCTAAACCAATCTTGTACAAAAACGAAATCACACGAAGAAGCTTGACGGCTTGGGCCGCCGGAGGATAGCTCCAGTATAAGAATAAGTACAGGTTGAACAAGGTTTAATAATGGAGGTATTTTGTGCTGAAAAATAATAATCATTTGTCTGTATCTAAGAACTAGAGTATAACCTTGTATTTATAGTGATCACACCTTCTCTACATGCCCTTCCCCGTATGGAAATAGGATTCCTAATTAGGTCAGATTTTTTAATGGGTTTGAACTGAATCTCTTTAAAGGAAGGAAGTCAGATTCTATCCTAACATTTTTCTTAAGAGTTAGGAATCAAATATAATTAGGAATCTTGGATTTTTTTAAAATTTTCTAATTGCCTAAATAGACTCCTACGTGGGGAGACTTTCTCCACATGAACTATGACCCGCTAAATTATCCGGCCCAAATAATAACGCCCAACAGTATAGATATTGTCTATTATAAGAAAAAGGATATTTTTGAATGTGCTGAAACCTGTTTATAGAAGAGATATGGTGAATATAAAGGGTTAAATACACTTTTTCCCACTCTACTAG